>CM068826.1:113409101-113579080 GCA_028554795.2 Sinohyriopsis cumingii | reverse complement strand
AAACCGTCAAAAAACATAATTTCCCCCTATCAATATCAATGTCAATATCTTATGTTTATAAGTATGGAGTCGAGAAAATATGATAATGAAATTAAGGAATGGTAATTATAGCTTATAATTCCTAAACATATTTTGTTCTTGAGCTATGGATGTTCAAAACACAAAAGTAAAAAAAGAATACAATTACCTACCCAAAAGTAAAACAAAATACGAAGCAAATAAAAAAGTAGCATTAGGGATAAGTATATTTTAAAGAAATCGGTATTTTCGTATACCATAGTAAATGTCTTTCTAACGCGGGGAAAGTATCGTTTGAGATTGAAAAGTTGCTGGGTAAATATTGAGGTCAAAGTAAAGTTAGTGAACAAATAGAGACCGTATGATCAGGTATGGCATTTTGTTTCATGGTGTTGGGGTAGTGGTCCTATTTCTAAGCAATATGATTTTCACATTTGCAATGACAACTCTCTTTGCTAAATCGGTCCTTAAAGATGAAGCATTATTGTATATAATCTATCGTTTTGCAAAACGTGTAACTGTTTATAGCAATATGATGTGGAAACGAAACTGATTTATACCGCTGTTCTTAAGAGTAAATAAAAGTAGGCATTAATTTCAAAACATGAAGAAGAAAAAACAGTGGCGACGGGCTAATGGCGATGATAGTGTAAAGAGGTCTATGGATAAACTACCATCTTCGGCCCGCCAATACCTCTTAGACATAACATATTTGCTATAAAGTGACTCTTATGCGTTTTCCTCGTTACAGGTATGAGAAATTAGCATAAAAGGGTGATCTTGTGTCAAAACTTGTTTCGAATACTGATGCTAAAGTTAGGAAAAAGCAATCCACTAAATGCATTTCTTGAATAAAATGTAAAACCAAATTCTATTACTCGTTCCAGGTAAGGATAATGTCTAAAAATGAATTCGAATGAAAAATATATACATAAGGTGTTAATTTCGATGTAAGCATGCAGTGGAGGTAATTTAATGATTGCCCACACATACCAAGCGGAATGTATTCATGAAGGATTTACTTCCCGTACAATTAATCTGTATTTTTAGTTCTCAAATACTAACTTGGTGATATTGAACTGGCTCAGACTCGTGCATATTCATTTGCCCCTGTTTGTCACTTGACATTTGACCATCGTTTTTTTATTTTTTTCGTTTTTTTTTTTTCTTTCACACGTTTGCTAGGTATTATGCGCACTCTGAGTAAATAGACACACAAACTTTTGCATCAGTACCCTTTCGAAGAATGTCAATACCCTTTTGAAATTCTGCAAATCCAACACCAACCCCCGAAAACGTAACCTGATCCGGCCATGTATTTGATGTTAAACTCAGTATTATATGTGATGGTAGTTTCACTACATGCGCTTTAAAAAAAAGCACATCCTATACAGTAGGTCCGGCCCTAGGGCAAGGCGAACGAGGCAACCGCCTTAGACCCCGCGCTTTCAAGAAATCAACTTCGCAATGCAATTTTTTTGCTTGGGGCCCTGCTCATCGCTTTTGCTGCCTTGGGCCCTGCACATCCTAGGGCCGGGCCTGATATACAGTACATTGTTCGAAACATATTGTGCAGTCATCGCTATATATTAAAATGTTTCTAATATGTGAACAGTCTGTGAACGACATGTGGTAGGCCTAACATTTTCGTCGTATGTGGTTCGTGAAGTCATCATATACGGTGCTGTCTTTTTTCTATATGGCTTCATGTTCGTTATGTTCATATCTCCTCTTCATTAATAAGGTCAACATACTCGGTGGTTAACTCACTGCGCTAAGTGGATTACACATTTCACTGTATTTTCGGTCCCGCGCAACCTATTTAGTCCCTGCTCCTCGTCCAAATTAAAAGTAGCGATAATTAATCTGCACATCTTTACAACAATACTGATTGTATCTACATCTTTGGATACGATTTCTCTGATGGTATTCATTAAAGAAAACACTCCCTTGCATTACCCAATATGCTTTCGAAGCGTGTGGTGTTTCAGTCAGAAGCTGAAATGGACCTGTCCTGTAAAACAAAATTTGACACATTATATAGCAATTTTAAGGTTTCAAAGACGTTATTCAGAACAAAATATATAGGAACCAATTTTGGAAATGAGGCTGCACTTAACAGTTGATATCAAACACGTGGAGACGCGAAAAGACAATTTTACAATGATACAGCGAACGTTTGAAATGCTGGTGCAAAGTAGGTCATATGACACAAATGATTACTATTATTTTGAAATTGTCTAGATATTGTCACCATCTTTCATGTCTGTAGCGTCTCTGACTGACTGACTGAATATTTTGGCATACTGAAGTAGATCGCAAGCATTGGTACTTAATTCATTGGTTTTGTTGTTCTTTTATTTATTTATTTCTTATTTTTATTTGCCTTTTTTGGCCGGGGGGGGGTGTTGAGGATTTTGTTGTTGTAGTGCTAGATTGCATTTTGTTTATTTGTTGTTTATTCATTTTACGAATTAATCAGGCAATCAGCATTATGAAAGTCCAGCTTCTGTGGCTGCAGTTGATCCACTTTTCGTCCTATGCATACATCTTCCAACTAGATTAGTAGTGACTTCCCCAGTCAAAAACAAACCAACAAAAAGCAAGGGCAACACGTGTGCAGCGACAGTAAATTAGAATAAGGAAAAGGAGCATTCTTTCATAAATAAGAATAAACTTGTTTACTCCCACCCACCACCCACCCCCTTTGAAGGCGGTCTACGTTCCCAACCCGAGAACTAGCTACTAGATGGTTCTCAAACTGAAAAGAATCCGAAGAACACTGTACTAGGGTCATAAAACCTGTTCTCCTGTTTCAGCCGAGGTCATCAAAGGTTTCATCGTGCAAAACCAAAATAAACAACCAATAAGCTAATGAAAGTAAGTATGACATTACCAATGAGTTTGTAGGGAGCTTTTTGCAAAATATGGCTGGTTGGTTGGTTGATTATATGGTTGGTTTCTAAAGGCACTGCCAGCACTATATTTAGCTACAGTCCAGAGTACTGAGGGGGATTAAGGTCATAATTATATGCCTGTATTTTCTAATCTTCCTTGATGCATTATTGTAAATGGCTACTTGCAAGTGCTACTTTCATAATTCTATCCATGTATATTGTATTCTTCACCGATGCAAATTGTACGTGGCTGTTTGCAAGTGCTATATTCATAATTTAAGTCATGAATTTTCTATTCTTCATTGATGCAAACTGTAAATGACTGCAAGTGCTTAGAACTACTTTCCTTCTGCGCCATTGTATCTTGCAGTTTGCCCACTACTGAATTGATTCTGTAGATTGTCGTATGGAAAACGCTATGCCAGTTTTTACAAGTTTTGTATATTCTGTTTATAAACTTGCCATATTACAATTACATAATTCCAACTGCTGTTTTCATACAGATTTGGCATACTAGAGACTAGCATGGCATTATGACAACAGACGGCGCTCTAAATTTCTAAAGTTACCAGAAACAATTAATGCTCCCAACAGAGCTTTACGGCATTCATTTTATGTTGACAAACATTGTAATCCTTTCTGTCTTTTTTTTTGTAAGGTGTACGTTAAGAACGAAGTTTTAATCATTCTTTAAAATCAGGTGCTTTCTCGAAGATCTAAGTGATTTATAGCACCTTACGAAAACAAAAATGCATACACTACATCAGGGTGGTCCATCTTCTTCAACCCCAGTTTTTACGCACTTAAGTATCTCTTTTCACCGTTTAAGAAATCTACTTCATAGTGATATCTCTCATTGCTTTGCAAACGTTGCTTATTTTAGCAAAGTAAGGACCAGAAATGACAATGATATTTTCCCTCGTACTCTTCTTAACAAGCTTTCATCAGACGACCCCTGGTTGTAATGATCGTATTGTACGTCACCCATTTTGACGCACTTCACCTCATCAGCCCAAAACTGCACATTTCATTAAGTTATTGTAATTGTATACATGTATTCTGGGTCTATGAGCGTGTTTTTGGATATTCTAAGAGTTTTTCGTTCATCAACTGTCAACAAGAGAAAAAACTCTACTGATCTTACGCGATAATTATGCAGGGTAGAATTGTACTGATCACTTTCTTTTTATTTGGTTTGATTGTATAATTGCATACATGTATCTTGGGTAGTTTAGGGTGTTTGGGGACAGTCTATTGCTGTTTTAGGGTAGCCATGGGGTCTTTCATTTGGTGAAAATTACTAACATGGGAAAAAGAATTTCCTAATCTTACTCGATAAGTATACCATGCAGGATTTTACTGATCCCTGTCTTTTCTTAAGGTTTGATTCAATATAATTGTATACATGTATCCTGGGTAGTTGAGAGTGTTTTCTGACAGTCTTGTGCTAGCCCCATGACTTTCAGGGTGATAGGAAGAAAAATTAAAATGTTCGATGTCTAATTCATGCATAAGTTGTTGGAAATAATCAAACATAAAATTTCTGGATAGATTTGGGGAGGCAAACTCATGCCAAAAATCATTGCCTAAACTTTTAGAACAGATTTGCTTTAATATTCTTCAACGGAATAACCTATGGAAATATTGAGGACGCACACATTATGGTCAACAAGTATTGGCTGCTTGACTTGGTATTAGGTAAGAAACCGGCAGTCTACCATTTTTCTGCTAAATGGCTTGTCAAATGGTCAAATGCAGGAATAGGTTGCAGATGTGCCTTAGATATCTTCTGATTGGGATTTTCTACCATTTGACAAATGTGACAAGATCTGTGGTACTTATCAGTAGCGGCGTTTGATGGTGGCAAGTGGGGCGACCGCCCCAGGCCCTGCTCTTGAGGGGGCCCAGCGCTTCAGGGCTAAGGTCGTACTTATGAGTTTGTCAAGCTATATTCTCCGTTAAATTCCAAACGCTGATACAGGCCCCGCGCAGTCATGGTCGGCTCTAGGCCCCGCGTACTCCAAACGCCGCGTCTGGTACTTATAAACATCACTTTTAATTTTCGGACAATAAAAATAATTCAGGATCTTGTAATAAGTCTCACGGACACCAAAATGACCAGCTTAAGGAGTTTTATGGGCTAGATTATGAATTTTCTGTCTATACGACTTAGGAACAAAAATTTTATTGCTCACTGATCACTCATCGCCAGCAGGTACATCAGATGGTATCCATTTTTTCTTAATGACCTAATTTTTCACAAGGTAACAAACTGATACTTGTGGTGCATCAGTTTCTCAAATAGTACTTGGAGGCCTATAACTCACATTAAAATGTCTTTCATGCTTATAAATTAGCTGTTACTTTCTCCACAGATCTTCTAATTGCAATTAGAAATTGGTAGTGGTTTCTATTATTCTGTGAAGAATCTAACTTACTTCTCTCTCCCTCCCTCCCTCTCTCTGTCTCTCTCTCTCTCTCTCTCTCTCTCTCTCTCTCTCTGTTTCTCTATCTCTCTCCTAAGTGATTAAGTCATTTAAATTATGGAATTTACCTTATCCATTGTTACAAGGCACATATATTAGGGATAACAGGCAAATTTAAAATTTCATCTCAAGTTCATAAATATGATAGTTTTGTGAAGGTCAAAGCATCAGAAATAGCAAATTTGCGTAAATAAAATATAATCCTTCATGTTTTTCTTTTTGTTTTTTTTTCCTCATAGCAAGTGCAGACAGATTATACTATTTCACGCAATAAAATTCTCCAAAAAGTGAGCATTTTTGTAGAGTACATATTGAATACAGATCTAGTAATGGAAGGTTTTTTATATTAATTCTTGAAACAGTCACTAGGTAATATAACGTGACTGCTCTTGAGATATAATTTACAAATGTATGTGGTATCCTGAATTTACAGTTTTAATTCCTCAGAATGTGCAAGTATGAGTCTATGTCCAATCCAAAAGATAGATTGTGTGAAAAGTTTGTCTTTATTCGTGTCTTATTCATATAAAAGTGAAAAACAAAAGAGATTGGCAAATAAATCTATAACAATGTAACAAGACAATCCAGGTATTTGATCCTTATAATTGCCTACCTGTACGATAAATTTTGTTTTAAGCTATTTCATCAAACAATATATTGTTTCATGAATGTGAGTTTACATTAAATATTTATTTGTGTCTAAAATTTCCTATGAAAAGTTAAACACAGGACTGTTTAAAGTTTATATTTATTTATTTTGCTTCATTGAATAGTTGCATTGTCCTGATATTTTTCTTGTGTCATAACAATATTAACTTACATTTTAACAGGCTGAAATAATGATAAAATCACAGACAAAAATGAAAATGTTTATGCTTGGTTGGGGGGATGGATGCTACAACAGCCTGGACTTTTAGTAACCTTAAAAATTTTAAATCTTTTAAAATATTTTTTGGGGGCGTCTTCCTCTTCTAACAAAAAGCAATCTCACTTGTAGAAGATACATGCAAAAAACTTTATTAATTTAACTCCTACATTAATTTCGTACATGTATCCGAATGTATCAAGCATGTTTGGTCTGTATTGTAGCAGCAATAATAAAAACAAATTGAGCTGGTTACTGGTAGCGGTAGCAAAGTTGTTTATTTTCAATATATTGTCTTTTTATATTGCTACCAAAGGAGTCTGACGTTTTATCAGCGAAGTACCTTTCAGTCAATTATCTTATCTGTACTATAAATATCGCTTCATATAATGATGAATACGACTTTAAATAATAAAAAAGATGCAGTTTCCAGTTTGATATCTGTGGAAATAAAGCATCTCATAATTGTATGGAAATGTTCTTTATGTTTATATATATAAAATAAAATTCATACTGTTAGAATCTATTTTCTTATATAATGAAATATGTTCATATTTTTGTAACATATAGCTATGCTACAGTATATAGTTTGTATGGGTGTCTGTGTGTGATTTGGATTTTTAACTTAGCTTAAGTACCATTTTTGTAAGCCTTTGGTATGACTCAGCCGGGGTTCGAACCCATGACCTTCCGCTTCCGAGGCGGACGCTAAGAACAAAATAAAGAATAAATAAGCTAATGAAGGTAAGTATGACATTACCAATGCGCTAGTATAAAGCTTTTTGCAAAATATGGCCGGTTGGTTGTGTGGTCTTGGATGGTTGGTTTGAAAGACACTGCGAGCACTTTATTTACCTACATTATAGAGAGGATATGTTAACCAAATGCCTTTCCCAAGGACACAACAAAGCAATCTTGGACTGCTGTGACCTTTGGCTTACGAGTTATATCCTTTGCTATATTAACTACTACGGTTCTCCTTCAAAAATGTATTTTCCTGTATATTTTCTAATATACATCATATGTTTTGTCATATTTTCTTTCTTTTTACCTCTACATCATTTTCCAGATTAATGAAAGAAAATGGGTGCATGATATAAAAGATACGTAAGATAATGAGAAGAAAAAGAAAACAGAAGAGATTATTTCATTCCCTAAGCAATCTACAACCTTCATTTTTGTCTGGAAAGATGATCTAGTTTTTTTAAAAAATCTTTTCTTAATATATCTTCCTCTATTATTATTATTATTATTATTATCAAAGCTAACTATCTTCAAAAGAAAACAAAATAGAAGAAAAACCGTCAAAAAACATAATTTCCCCCTATCAATATCAATGTCAATATCTTATGTTTATAAGTATGGAGTCGAGAAAATATGATAATGAAATTAAGGAATGGTAATTATAGCTTATAATTCCTAAACATATTTTGTTCTTGAGCTATGGATGTTCAAAACACAAAAGTAAAAAAAGAATACAATTACCTACCCAAAAGTAAAACAAAATACGAAGCAAATAAAAAAGTAGCATTAGGGATAAGTATATTTTAAAGAAATCGGTATTTTCGTACACCATAGTAAATGTCTTTCTAACGCGGGGAAAGTATCGTTTGAGATTGAAAAGTTGCTGGGTAAATATTGAGGTCAAAGTAAAGTTAGTGAACAAATAGAGACCGTATGATCAGGTATGGCATTTTGTTTCATGGTGTTGGGGTAGTGGTCCTATTTCTAAGCAATATGATTTTCACATTTGCAATGACAACTCTCTTTGCTAAATCGGTCCTTAAAGATGAAGCATTATTGTATATAATCTATCGTTTTGCAAAACGTGTAACTGTTTATAGCAATATGATGTGGAAACGAAACTGATTTATACCGCTGTTCTTAAGAGTAAATAAAAGTAGGCATTAATTTCAAAACATGAAGAAGAAAAAACAGTGGCGACGGGCTAATGGCGATGATAGTGTAAAGAGTTCTATGAATAAACTACCATCTTCGGCCCGCCAATACCTCTTAGACATAACATATTTGTTATAAAGTGACTCTTATGCGTTTTCCTCGTTACAGGTATGAGAAATTAGCATAAAAGGGTGATCTTGTGTCAAAACTTGTTTCGAATACTGATGCTAAAGTTAGGAAAAAGCAATCCACTAAATGCATTTCTTGAATAAAATGTAAAACCAAATTCTATTACTCGTTCCAGGTAAGGATAATGTCTAAAAATGAATTCGAATGAAAAATATATACATAAGGTGTTAATTTCGATGTAAGCATGCAGTGGAGGTAATTTAATGATTGCCCACACATACCAAGCGGAATGTATTCATGAAGGATTTACTTCCCGTACAATTAATCTGTATTTTTAATTCTCAGATACTAACTTGGTGATATTGAACTGGCTCAGACTCGTGCATATTCATTTGCCCCTGTTTGTCACTTGACATTTGACTATCGTTTTTTATTTTTCGGTTTTTTTTCTTTCACAAGTTTGCTAGGTATTACGCGCACTCTGAGTAAATAGACACACAAACGTTTGCATCAGTACCCTTTCGAGGAATGTCAATACTCTTTTGAAATTCTGCAAACCCAACACCAACCCCCGAAAACGTAACCTGATCCGGCTATGTATTTGATGCTGAACTCAGTATTATATGTGATGGTAGTTTCACTACATGCGCTTAAAAAACCCATCATATACAGCAGGCCCGGCCCTAGGGCAAGGCGAACGAGGCAACCTCCCTGGACCCCGCGCTTTCAGGAAATCAACTTCGCAATGCAGTTATTTTGCTTGGGGCCCTGCTCATCGCTTTTGCTGCCTTGGGCCCTGCACATCCTAGGGCCGGGCCTAATATATAGTACATTGTTCGAAACATATTGTGCAGTCATCACTAATATTAAAATGTTTCTAATATGTGAACAGTCTGTGAACGACATGTGGTAGGCCTAACATTTTCGTCGTATGTGGTTCGTGAAGTCATCATATACGGTGCTGTCTTTTTTCTATATGGCTTCATGTTCGTTATGTTCATATCTCCTCTTCATTAATAAGGTCAACATACTCGGTGGTTAACCCACTGCGCTAAGTGGATTACACATTTCACTGTATTTTCGGTCCCGCGCAACCTATTTAGTCCCTGCTCCTCGTCCAAATTAAAAGTAGCAATAATTAATCTGCATATCTTTAGAACAATATTGGTTGTATCTACATCCTTGGAAACGATTTCTCTGATGGTATTCATTAAAGAAAACACTCCCTTGCATTACCCAATATGCTTTCGAAGCGTGTGGTGTTTCAGTCAGAAGCTGAAATGGACCTGTCCTGTAAAACAAAATTTGACACATTATATAGCAATTTTAAGGTTTCAAAGACGTTATTCAGAACAAAATATATAGGAACCAATTTTAGAAATGAGGCTGCACCTAACCATTGATATCAAACACGTGGACAATTTTACAATGATACAGCGAACGTTTGAAATGCTGGTGCAAAGTAGGTCATATGACACAAATGATTACTATTATTTTGAAATTGTCTAGATATTGTCACCATCTTTCATGTCTGTAGCGTCTCTGACTGACTGACTGAATATTTTGGCATACTGAAGTAGATCGCAAGCATTGGTACTTAATTCATTGGTTTTGTTGTTCTTTTTTTTTATTTATTTCTTATTTTTATTTGCCTTTTTTGGCGGGAGGGGGGTGTTGAGGATTTTGTTGTTGTAGTGTTAGATTGCATTTGGTTTATTTGTTGTTTATTCATTTTACGAATTAATCAGGCAATCAGCATTATGAAAGTCCAGCTTCTGTGGCTGCAGTTGATCCACTTTTCGTCCTATGCATACATCTTCCAACTAGATTAGTAGTGACTTCCCCAGTCAAAAACAAACCAACAAAAAGCAAGGGCAACACGTGTGCAGCGACAGTAAATTTCAATAAGGAAAAGGAGCATTCTTTCATAAATAAGAATAAACTTGTTTAATCCCCCCCCCCCCGAAAGCGGTCTACGTTCCCAACCCGAGAACAACCTACTAGATGGTTCTCAAACTGAAAAGAATCACAAGAACACTTTACTCTGGCCAAAAATCCCGTTACTCCTGTCTCAGCCGAGGTTATTAAAGGTTTCATCGTGCAAGACCAAAATAAACAACGAATATGCTAATGAAGGTAAGTATGACATTACCAATGAGTTTGTAGGGAGCTTTTTGCAAAATATGGCTCGTTGCTTGGTTGATTATATGGTTGGTTTCTAAAGGCACTGCCAGCACTATATTTAGCTACAGTCCAGAGTATTGAGGGGGATTAAGGTCATAATTATATGCCTGTATTTTCTAATCTTCCTTGATGCATTATTGTAAATGGCTACTTGCAAGTGCTACTTTCATAATTCTATCCATGTATATTGTATTCTTCACCGATGCAAATTGTACGTGGCTGTTTGCAAGTGCTACATTTATAATTTAAGTCATGAATTTTCTATTCTTCATTGATGCAAACTGTAAATGACTGCAAGTGCTTAGAACTATTTTCCTTCTGCGTCATTGTATCTTGCAGTTTGCCCACTACTCAATTGATTCTGTAGATTGTCGTATGGAAAACGCTAAGCCATTTTTACAAGTTTTGTATATTCTGTTTATAAACTTGCCATATTACAATTACATAATTCCAACTGCTGTTTTCATACAGATTTGGCATACTAGAGACTAGCATGGCATTATGACAACAGACGGCGCTCTAAATTTCTAAAGTTACCAGAAACAATTAATGCTCCCAACAGAGCTTTACGGTATTCATTTTATGTTGACAAACATTGTAATCCTTTCTGTCTTTTTTTGTAAGGTGTACGTTAAGAACGAAGTTTTAATCATTCTTTAAAATCAGGTGCTTTCTCGAAGATCTAAGTGATTTATAGCACCTTACGAAAACAAAAATGCATACACTACATCAGGGTGGTCCATCTTCTTCAACCCCACTTTTTACGCACTTAAGTATTTCTTTTTACCGTTTAATAAATCTGCTTCATAGTCATATCTCTCATTCTTGAAACAGTTACTAGGTAATATAACGTGACTGCTCTTGAGATATAATTTACAAATGTATGTGGTATCCTGAATTTACAGTTTTAATTCCTCAGAATGTGCAAGTATGAGTCTATGTCCAATCCAAAAGATAGATTGTGTGAAAAGTTTGTCTTTATTCATGTCTTATTCATATAAAAGTGAAGAACAAAAGGGATTTGCAAATAAATCTATAACAATGTAACAAGACAATCCAGGTTTTTGATCCTTATAATTGCCTACCTGTACAATAAATTTTGTTTTAAGCTATTTCATCAAACAATATATTGTTTCATGAATGTGAGTTTACATTAAATATTTATTTGTGTCTAAAATTTCCTATGAAAAGTTAAACACAGGACTGTTTAAAGTTTTTATTTATTTATTTTGCTTCATTGAATAGTTGTATTGTCCTGATATTTTTCTTGTGTCATAACAATATTAACTTACATTTTAACAGGCTAAAATAATGATAAAATCACAGACAAAAATGAAGATGTTTATGCGGGGTTAGGGGGAAGTATGCCACAACAGCCTAAGCTATTAGTAGCCTTAAAAACTTTTAAATCTTTTAAAATATTTTTTTGGGGGTCTTCCTCTTCTAACAAAAAGCAATTTCACTTGTAGAAGATACATGCAAAAAAATTTACTAATTTAACTCCTACATTAATTTCGTATCGTACATGTATCCAAATGTATCAAGCATGTTTGGTGCTGTACTGTAGTAGCAATAATAAAAACAAATTGAGCTGGTTACTGGTAGCGGTAGCAAAGTTGCTTACTATCAATATATTGTGTTTTTATAATTGCTACCAAAGGAGTCTGACGTTTTATCAGCAAAGTACATTTCAGTCAATTATCTTATCTGTACTATAAATATCGCTTCATATATGTATGAATACGATTTTAAATAATTAAAAGATGCAGTTTCCAGTTTGATATCTATGGAAATAAAGCATCTCATAATTGTATGGAAATGTTCTTTATGTTTAGATATATAAAATAAATTTCATGCTGTTAAAATCTATTTTCTTTTATATTGAAATAATTTCATATTTTTGTAACATATAGCTATGCTACAGTATATAGTTTGTATAGGTGTTTGTGTGTGATTTGTATTTTTGACTTAGCTTTAGTACCATTTTTGTAAGCCTTTGGTTTGACAGCCTGGGTTCGAACCCATGATCTTCCACTTCCGAGGCGGACAATAAAAACAAAATAAAGAATAATTAAGCTAATGAAGGTAAGTATGACATTACCAATGCGTTAGTATGAAGCTTTTTGCAAAATATGGCTGGCTGGTTGTGTGGTCTTGGATGGTTGGTTTCGAAAGACACTGCCAGCACTTTATTTACCTACAGTGAAGACATGATATGAGAGTCAAATGGGGTTAGTGTGGAGCATTTTGCAAAATATGGCTGGTTGGTTGTGTGATCTTGGATGGTTGGTTTCGAAAGACACTGACAGCACTTTATTTACCTACATTATAGACAGGATATGTTAACCAAATGACTTTCCCAAGGACACAACAAATAAATCTTGGACTGCTGCGACCTTTGGCTTACGACTTATATCCATTGACAACTTAACTACTGCGGTTCTCCTTCAGAAATGTATTTTCCTGTATATTTTCTAAATCAATCGTATGTTTTGTCACATTTTCTTTCTTTTTACCTCTACATCATTCTTCCAGATTAACGAAAGAAAATGGGTGTATGATATAAAAGATACGTAAGATAATGAGAAGAAAAAAGAAGAGATTATTTCATTCCCTAAGCAATCTACAACCTTCATTTTTGTCTGGAAAGATGATCTAGTTTTTAAAAATATCATTTTCTTATTATATCTTCCTCTATTAATACTTATATTATTATTATTATAATTATTATTATTATTATTATCAAAGCTAACTATCTTCAAAAGAAAACGAAATAGAAGAAAAACCGCCAATAAACATATTTTCCTCCTATCAATATCAATGTCAATATCTTATGTTTATAAGTGTGGAGTCGAGAAAATATGATAATGAAATTAAGGAATGATGATTGTAGCTTTTAATTCCTAAACATATTTTGTTCTTGAGCTATGAATGTTCAACACACAACAGTAAAAATGAATACAATTACCTACCCAAAAGTAAAACAAAATACGAAGCAAAAAAAAAGCAGCATTAGGGATAAGTATATTTAAAAGAAATCGGTATTTACGTCTACCATAGTAAATGTCTTTCAAATGCGGGGAAATAATCGTTTGAGATTGAAAAGCAAAGTAGCTTGGTAAATATTGAGGTCAAAGTAAAGTTAGTGAACAAATATAGACTGTAAGATCAGATATGGCATTTTGTTTCATGGTGTTGGGGTAGTGGTCCTATTTCAAAGCAAAATCATTTTCACATTTGCAATAACAACTTTCTTTGCTAAATCGGTCCTTAAAGACGAAGCATTATTGTATATAGTCTATCGTTTTGCAAAACGTGTAACTGTTTATAGCAATATGATGTGGAAACGAAACTGATTGATTTATGCCCCTGTTCTTAAGAGTAAATAAAAGTAGGCATTTCAAAGTATGAAGAAGAAGAAGAAAAAAATTGTGGCGACGGGCTAATGGCGATGATAGTGTAAAGAGGTGTATGGATAAACTACCATCTTCGGCCCGCCAATACCTTTCGTACCTAACATATTTATTATAAATATGACTCGTATTGCGTTTTCTTCGTTATAGGTGTGTGAAATTAGCATAAAAGGGTGATCTTGTGTCAAAACTTGTCTCGAATACTGATGTGAAAGTTCGAAAAAAGCAACCTACTAAGTGCAACATTTGAATAAAATGTAAAACCAAATTCTATTACTCATTCCAGGTAAGGAGAATGTCAAAAAAATGAATTAGAATGAGAAATATATACATAAGGTTTTAATTTCGATGTAAGTGTGCAGTGGAAATAATTTAACGATGGCCCACGCATACCAAGCGGAATGTATTCATGAAGGAGTTACTTCCCGTAAAATTAAGCTGTATCGAATTCTTCAATACTGACTTGGTGATATTGAACTGGCTCAGACTCGTGCATATTCATTTGGCCCTGTTTGTCACTTGACATTTGACTATCGTTTTTTTTTTCTCGGTTTTTTTCACACGTTTACTAGGTTTTATGCGCACTCTGAGTAAATAGACACACAAACTTTTGCATCAGTACCTTTTCGAGGAATGTCAATACCCTTTTGAAATTCTGCAAACCCAACACCAACACCCGAAAACGTAACCTGATCCGGCCATGTATTTGATGTTGAACTCAGTTTTATATGTGATGGTAGTTTCACTATATGCGCTTAAAAACCCCATCATATACAGCAGGCCCGGCCCTAGGGCAAGGCGAACGAGGCAACCGCCCTGGACCCCGCGCTTTCAGGAAATCAACTTCGCAATGCAATTATTTTCCTTGGGGCCCATTGCTGTCTTGGGCCCTGCACACCCTAGGACCGGGCCTGATATACAGTACATTGTTCGAAACAAGTTGTGCAGTTATCACTAATATTAAAATGTTTCTAATATGTGGACAGTCTCTAAACGACATGTGGTAGGCCTAACATTTTCGTCGTATGTGGTTCGTGAAGTCATCATATACGGTGCTGTCTTTTTTCTATATGGCTTCATGTTCGTTATGTTCATATCTCCTCTTCATTAATAAGGTCAACATACTCGGTGGTTAACCCACTGCGCTAAGTGGATTACACATTTCACTGTATTTTCGGTCCCGCGCAACCTATTTAGTCCCTGCTCCTCTTCCAAATTAAAAGTAGAAATAATTAATCTGCATATCTTTATAACAATATTGATTGTATTTACATCCTTGGATACGATTTCTCTGATGGTATGCATTACCCAATATGCTTTCGAAGCGTGTGGTGTTTCAGTCAGAAGCTGAAATGGACCTGTCCTGTAAAACAATATTTGACATATTATATAGCAAATGGAAGGTTTCAAAGACTTTATTCAGAACAAAATATATAGGAACCGATTTTAGAAATCAGTCTGCACCTAACCGTTGATAACAAACATGTGGAGACGCGAACAGACAATTTTACAATGATACAGCGAACGTTTGAAATGCTGGTGAAAAGTAGGTCATATGACACAAATGATTACTATTATTTTGAAATTGTCTAGATATTGTCACCATCTTTCATGTCTGTAGAGTCTCTGACTGACTGACTGAATATTTTGGCATACTGAAGTAGATCGCAAGCATTGGTACTTAATTCATTTGTTTTTGTTGTTCCTTTTTTCTTTCTTTCTTATTTTTATTATCTCTTTTTTTTTCTTCTTTTTTGGCGGGGGTGGGGGTGTTGGGGTTTTTGTTGTTGTAGTGTTAGATTGCATTTGGTTTATTTGTTGTTTATTCATGTTAAGAATTAATAGGGCGATCAGCATTATGAAAGTGCAACTTTTGTGGCTGCAGTTGATCCACTTTTCGTCCTATGCATACATGTCCGAACTTGACTAGTAGTGACTTCCCCAGTTAAAAATAAACCAACAAAAAGCACGAACAACAAGTGTGCAGCGACAGTAAATTTGAATAAGCAAAAGGAGTATTCTTTCATCAGTAAGAATAAACTTGTTTAATCCCCCCCCACCTCGAAGGCGGTCTACGTTCCCAACCCGAGAACTAGCTACTAGATGGTACTCAAACTGAAAAGAATCACAAGAACACTGTACTAGGGTCATAAACCCTGTTCTCCTGTCTCAGCCAAGATCATCCAAGGTTTCATCGTGCAAAACCAAAATAAACAACAAATAAGCTAATGAAGATAAGTATGACATTACCAATGAGTTTGTAGGGAGCTCTTTGCAAAATATGGCTGGTTGGTTGGTTGATGATATGCTTGGTTCCTAAAAGCACTGCCAGCACTGTATTTAGCTACAGTCCAGTGTACTGAGGGTGATTACGGTCATAATTATATGCCTGTATTTTCTAATCTTCCTTGATGTATTATTGTAAAAGGCTACTTGCAAGAGTTACTTTCACAATTATATCCATGTATATTGTATTCTTCTTCGATGCAAATTGTACGTGCTTGTTTCCAAGTGCTACATTCATAAGTCAAGTCATGAATTTTCTATTCTTCATTGATGCAAACTGTAAATGACTGCACGTGCTTAGAACTTCTTTCCTTCTGCGTCATTGTATCTTGCAGTTTGCCAACTACTGAATTGATTGTGTAGATTGTCGTATGGCAAACGCTATGTCAGTTTTTACAAGTTTTGTATATTCTGTTTATTAACCTGCCATATTACAATTACATCATTCCAACTGTTGTTTTCATACAGATTTGGCCTTGCGACAATGTAAATACTAAGTTTCATCAGTATCGACTTTCTTGTCCAACTCGTGTCGCCATCTGTTTTCATAATAGCATACTAGAGACTACCACGGCATCATGACAACAGACGGCGCTCTAAATTTCTAAAGTTTTTCCTTTACCAGAAACAATTAATACTCCCCACGGAGCTTTACGGAATTCATTTTGAGCTGATAAACATTGTAACTCTTTCAGTCTTTTGTTTTGTTAAGGTGTACATTAACAACGAAGTTTTAATCGTTCTTTAAAAGCATGTGCTTTCTCGAAGATCTAAGTGATTTATAGCACCTTACGAAAACAAAAACGCATACACTACATCAGGGTGGTCCATCTTCTTCAACCCCAGTTTTGACGCACTTAACTATTTCTTTTCACCGTTTAAGAAATCTACTTCATAGTGATATCTCTCATTGCTTTGGAAACATTACTTATTTTAGCAAAGTAAGGACCAGAAATGATAATGATATTTTCGCTCGTACTCTTCTTAACAAGCGTTCATCAGACGACCCCTGGTTGTAATGATCGTATTGTGCGTCACCCATTTTGACGCACCTCACTTCATCAACCCAAGTTTGCATATTTCATTAAATTATTGTAATTGTATACATGTATCCTGGGTCGCTGAGCGTGTTTTAGGATATTCTAACATTTTTTCGTTCATCAAGTATCAACAAGAGAAAATACTGTACTGATCTTAGGCGATAATTATACAGGGTAGAATTGTACTGATGACTTTCTTTTTATTTAGTTTGATTGTATAATTGCATACATGTATCTTGGGTAGTTTAGGGTGTTTGGGGACAGTCTGCTGCTGTTTTAGAGTAGCCATGGGGTCTTTTATTTGGTGATAATTACTAACATGGGGGAAAAACTCTCCTAATCTTACTCGATAAGTATACCATGCAGGATTTTACTGATTCCTGTCTTTTTTTAAGGTTTGATTCAATACAATTGTATACATGTATCCTGGGTAGTTGAGAGTGTTTTCTGACAGAAAAATTAAACTGTTGGATGTCTAATTCATGCATAAGTTGTTGGAAATAATCAAATATAAAATTTCTGGATAGATTTGGGGAGGCAAACACATGCCAAAAATCATTGCCGAAACTTTTAGAACTGATTTGCTTTAATATTCTTCAACGGAATAACCTATGGAAATATTGAGGACGCACACATTATGGTCAACAAGTATTGGTTGTTTGACTTGGTATTAGGTAAGAAACCGGCAGAATACCATTTTTCTGCTAAATGGCTTGTCAAATGGTCAAATGCAGGAATAGGTTGCAGATGTGTCTTAGATATCTTCTGATTAGGATTTTCTACCATTTGACGAATGTGACAAGATCCATGGTACTTATCAGTAACGGCATTTGTTGGTGTCAAGTGGGGCAACCGCCCCAGGCCCTGCTCTTGAGGGGGCTCAGCGCTTCAGGGCTAAGGTCGTCCTTATGAGTTTGTCAAGCTATATTCTCCGTTAAATTGTAAACGCTGATACAGGCCCCGCGCGGTCATGGTCGGCCCTAGGACCCACGTACTCCAAACGCCGACTCTGGTACTTATAAACATCACTTTTAATTTTCGGACAATAAAAATAATTCAAGATCTTGTTATAAGTCTCACGGACACCAAATGACCAGCTTAAGGAGTTTTATGGGCTAGATTATGAATGTCCTGTCTATACGAGTTAGGAACAACGATATGGTTGCTCACTGACCACTCATCACTAGTAGGTACATCAGATGGTATCCATTTTCTCATAACGACCCATTTTTTTTCGTAAGGTAACAAGCTGATACTTGTGTAGCATCAATATCTGAAATAGTACTTGGAGGCTTATAACTCACATTAAAATGTCTTTCATGCTTATAAATAGTTGGCATACGGCAGTAGATTGCAAACATTCATACTTAATTCATTATTTTGATTTGTTTAGTTTTTTTGTTGTTATTTTGTTATTTCTTTATTGTTTTTATTTCGTTTCTTTCATTGTTGTGTTTGTTTTGGTTTATTTCTAGTTCGATACAGTAGGAATTGTCCTTTGATAGTTTAAAATATATTTTTCCATCCTCATAGTTTGTTCCACACATTGTATTTTAAACAGAGCAAACGTTCAGGCTATTAAATTGTTTCACAGAAAGGTATCTTTAAAGAATTCAATCCAATAAGATTTATCATATGTATAGAACATATAATATGGAATGTAAAATTTTATATCAAATTAAATATTTGCTTCAGCTTTTGATAATGTACGATTTGTTTATTCACTTCACGAATTAGTAGGGCAATCAGTGTGATGAAGGTCCAGCCACAGTGGTGGTATTTTATCCACTTTTCGTTAAACATAAGCTAACTTTGAGGTCTGTCTTATACATGTATGCCCGACTTTTATTAATAATGACTGAATCAAAAAAATCTGACAATCAAACAAAAGGCACGGGCGACACGTGTGCAGTGATAGTTAATTTGAAGAAACAAAAGGACTATTATTTCATCAATAAGAATAAACTTGTTTACTCCCGCCTCAGAGACGGTCTATGTTCTCAACCCGAGAACCAGCTACTAGATGGTTCTCAAACAAAGTTCATGGCGTTAGGACGAAAAGAACCACAAGAACACTGTACTATGGTCAAAAACCTTGTACTCCTGTCTCAGCCAAGGTCATCCAAGGTTTCATCATGCAAGAACAAAATGAATAATAAATAAGCTAATGAAGGTAAGTATGACATTACCAATGAGTTTGTAGGGAGCTTTTTGCCAAAAATAAAGGCTGGTTGGTTGGTTAATTATATGGTTGGTTTCTAAAGGTACTGCCAGCACTTTATTTAGCTACAGTCCAGGGAGGATATGAGAGCCGAATGCCTTTCCTAAGGACACGACAAATCAGTATTGGACTGGTGCGTCCTTTGCCTTGAGTTATATCCACTGCCAAATTAAATAATGCGGTTCTCCTTCAAAAAATATATTGTCCTGTATATTCTCTATATCCTTCTTATGTTTTGTCATATTTTCTTTCTTTTTATCTCTACATCATTCTTCCAGGTTAGTGAAAGAAAATGAATGTATGTTTAAAAAAATGGTACGAACAGGTCCCTCGCTTGGCACTCAGCAATAAGAGTTTAGTTTTAGGACTTGTCGGCCTAGTGTCAGGATAATGTAACAGGGTGGGACATCATGATACATGTCTGCGGCATGATGCCCCTGTGCTAGACATCACTATAAACAGTCACACTGCAGACATCGAAGCGATATCATTGCAAAATTGTAAAAATCCAAATCACACACACACACTTTCTAATGCGGGGCAGATATTGTTGAGACTGAGAATTTGCTGGGTAAATATTTATGCCAAAGTAAAGTTAGTATACAAATATAGATCTAATGTTGAGGTATGGCATTCGGTTTCACGGTGTTGGGGTTAGTGGTTCAATTTCTAATAACAATTTCCAATAATAAATTTCTCATTGCTAAATATTATGCCTTCCTTAAAGCAGTATTGTAATATCTTTCGTTTTGCAAAATATGTTAGTTTTTGTAGCAATAAAATGTGGAATTGAAAAAAATTTATTCAGCTGTCCTGAATGGTAAATGAAACTAGAAAGTAGTTTGTACGTATGAAGATAGTGGCATTGATCAAACTGCGATGATAGTGTAAAGAACTTAATGGAATAACTATCATCTTTGGCCCGATAACACCTAAGAAACAGAACATATCTATTATAAAGTGACCCGTATGCGTTTTCTTTGATAACAGGTATGTGAAATTAGCATGAAAGAGTGTTCTTATGTCATGTCAAAACTTGTCTCGAACACTTATGCTAAAGTTAGAAAAATATCCCACTAATTGCATCTGTTGAATAGAGTGTAAAACTAAATTCTATTACTCATTACAGGTAAGAAAAATGTACAGAAATAAATTAGAATGAGAAATATACAACTAAGGTGTAATTTTCGATACAAGTTTGTGAGGGAAGCAATTTAATGATTGCCCACGCACACCAAGCGGAATGCATTCATGAAGGAGTTACTTCCCGTACAATATATCTGTATAGAATTGTCTAATACTGACTTGTCGTTATTGCACTGGCTCGGGCTCATACCGTATAATGGTTTCGGTGTATTTTATAATTAATTCAGCATTATATGTGATGGTAGTTTCGCTATATGCGCTGATAAAAACCCATCATATACAGAACTTTGTTCATGAAATAATATGTAATGTGACAGATGTTCCTACAAGAACAAACACAATATCGCATGACGTTGAAATTTTAATTTCCAAAGCTGTGAAACAACACCCGTACAGGATGAACCTTCTCAAACAGGAATACATGAAAAAAGAAATTCAATATCTGTTGGAGAATGATTTTATAGAGCCCAATAAAAGTGATTAGAGTTCACCATGCATACTTGTTCCAAAAACAGATCAGACTTTCCGTATATGTACTGATTATAAGAAGGTGAATAGTGGGACAAGACAGATTGATTTCCATTACCAAGAATCGATGAATGTATTGATAGGATCGAAAATGTCAAGTATGTCACCAAATATGACCTTCTGAAAAGGATTTTGGCAAATTCCACTAACGGAAAGAGCAAAGCAAATTTCGGCATTCGTGACTCCAGATGGACTTTATCAACATAAAGTAAAGCCGTTTGGAATGAAAGAGTCGCCAAGTACTTTTCAACGTGTCATGAATAGGATTACCTCTGGTCTAGACAATTGTGATGCTTACATCGATGGTGTCATCATCTACAACGACACCTGGAAAGAACATTTAGCAACAATTCAAAAATTCTTTGACAGACTCACAGATGCAAATTTGACAATTAATTTATCCAAAAGTGAGTTCTGCCGTGCTAGTGTAACTTTTCTAGGACACATCTTGGGACATGAGCAAGTTAAACTTATAGATGCTAAGGTCAAGGCTATCTCTGAATTTCCTGTGCCTGTTAATAAATAGCAACTGATGCAGTTTTTAGGTATGGCCGGATACTATCGGAAATTTCGTTCCAATATTTCTATAATTCCTAAACACCTGACAAATATATTGAGTAAGAAAAACAAGTTCCTTTGGACTGAAAAATGCCAGGACGCTTTTGACAAGTTAAAAGCCATACTTAAAAGCGCGCCAGTTCTTACAGCTGCATATTTCAGCTAATCATTTAAAATGTCTGTTGATGCAAGTAATGTTGGGGTTGGTGCAGTTTTGGTTCAAGAAAATGAAAATGGTATTGATCATCCAGTGCGCTATTTTTCTAAGAAATTAAATAAGCACCAAAGAAGTTATTCGACAATCGAGAAGGAATGTTTGGCATTGACATTGGCATTCCAACATTTTGAAGTTTACATCAGTTCAGCTCCTTCTTCGATTATTGTGTTTAGTGACCACATCCTCCTTACTTTCATCGGAAAGATGAAAAATAAAAATCAAAGACTATTAAGGTTCAATTTGTTATTACAGGAATATGATTTTGACATCAGGCACATCAAGGGGAACGATAATTTAATAGCAGATGCACTTTCCCGTGTATAGAAATGTATTATTTCATGTACACTTCACATAATTAATAAGAGTTCTTTTCAATCTCATGTATAATTAATCTATGGTAAAAAGAAAGTTTTATTATGTAAATCTTTCTTTTTCTTTATGGGGGAAGTGTTATGTATATTTGATTTAATTTATATTTGATTTAACTTAATTGTCTGTTTGTAAGTTTAAAATTTTTTTCACTTTTAATTTCATTACATGTGAATGTAATGTAAGTTTGTTTACTGGGAATTTGATATTTTCCAGAAATTCAGTTTGACCTGAATCTTTTCATAAATATCTAACAATAGAAACACTGTTTTTATTTTTGACTTAGTTCCCTACCGTGATTCAAAAATCACTGAAACAAGTAAACAACTTTTTCTTTTCATTTTATTCTCAGAGTAAAATGATTGGCTTTTATCAAGGTCATACTGGGAGTACGTGATTTTTAGATGTAAACAGCCTCTATTTCGCAATATTGGATTTTCCGAAATATCGCAGTAGTTAGATTTTGTATGTGATGTTTAGAGAGATATTTCTCAGTTTGGGCTTTTACCTTTACACTGGAAAGTGTTTGTTTGTGACCAGTTTGGAGCAACATTTTAATTTTTATTCAAATTATTTGGATCCTAAAAGATTAATTCTTTTTCCTGGAAATATTTGAGAGCTCATATAGAATTCTTGGACGAAGTCATTTATTTAAATTGTTATTCGGAAATTCAAACACCGGAAAATTGTTTATGGATCAACAAATAACTGTAGACACACCTGTACTTTAAAGTCTACAGTATACATCATCACTTTCCATTTTGGAATTTTCGTCGGGACTCGAACTTGAATTCATTAGAATATTTCATTACTAGGACTTCTAAAATTTAATTCGTGGATTATTCTTGGATTACTTCTGGATTTGATTTCTTAAACCGTAAGTTCTTAATTTTTCCTTTTTACATTGTTTTTCCAGGGAAATAAATTATTTGTTAAATTGTTTCCAAAGCTTGTTGTTTTCACTCTTTCATTCATAAGAATCATATATTAGAATGTTTCTATATGTGGACAGTATGTTAACGAAATGTGGTAAGCATAACATTTTCGTCCTATGTGGTTATAAGGTGATCATGTATGGTGCTTTATTCTTTCTACATAGCTTCAGGTTCATTAGGTTCATTTTTCCTCTTGACCAGCTGATTAATGAAAGTCAACAAACTCTGTGGTTATCCCACTGCACTGAGAGGATCTCAGAGCTTCACCGTATTTTTGGTCCCGTACTTCATATTTACTTCAGAATCTCACTCTCCTACACAAAAATTGCTGAAAATCTCCATAATTTTAGTTTACTATTTATAGTCTCAGAAGCATTTAATGTAACTTTTCTTACGGCATTCGTAAGAGAAAAATAAATGTCAGTATCACCCATTTGTATTACCCAATATTTTCCCGACGCGTATAGTATTCTCTAGTGTAAATTTAATATTACACATTATGTACCAAGTTTAAGGTTTTCAAGCTAATATTTCTGAAGAAAATATGTGGATATCAAAAGCAGGCATAAGGTAGAAAGACAATTTTCAATGTTAAAGCCAAAGTATTTTTGAAATACTAACTTGCAGATCCAAAAAGAATTTGCAGAATGCATCACGCCAATATACTGCACACGACACAATTATGTCATAAGGTTTATGACGTAAACTCCTTTATTACTGAAACGCAAGAGGAAATGTTTTGCAGAGACGAAGAAGAAGGCGTGGGTATTTCGTAAAAAAAAACGAGACCAAAAAATATATAAAAAAAACAAGCGCAATCTGAAAGTATTTTCTTCAGCAGTTCTAAACAACATTTGTAATTTTAAACGCTTGTAAGTAAAATAAAACGACGGACTAATGTTTATGATAGCAGAATGAGGTCTACGGATTGACTTCCATTTTCGGGCCACCAAGCTAAGATGTACGATAATGGTAACTATAACAATCCGCGTATACGTTGCACAAATCGATTCAAAGAAAATTTTCCAGAAATCAAACGAAAGTAGCAGGAATCGATCATCAACATACTAAAGTACATTTCTTTTTTTTCATTTCATATTCATATACAAACGTGTCTTTTGCATATACAGACTTCGTTTTCTTATTTCACATACGTAACAAATTGTTTCACAAATGCAACAAGTGTAACGTAAATGGGACATTACATAACCGCCATTTGATAAATAGTTTAAATGTATTTCTTTTATGTAAAATTCTTTGGCCGGACGCCTGACACTTCGAATCCAAAATTAATACATGTCTTTTTCGTCTTAAATGCATGCCTTCCACAAACAGTTGGTCTTGGTGAAAGGTACGGAACCCAACACTTATCTTCGGAAAAATTCTTCCTGCACCTTATATGACGTTGGCATTTGCCATATTGAATCCCATATCAACACGTACCTTTCTTGTCTCAGATGCAAGCCATCTACATAGACCAAGCTGGAGATGTGATACATAACGTAAATAATCCACACAGTTGGTCGAAGTTGGTGATAAAGACTCGACATATCATGCCGACCCTATTTTACTTCTTATAGTCACTGCGATCTTGACCTTTGACCTTCTGAACCCAAACACGCTAGGTATTTCGTATTTTAAATGCAGTTCAGCTACAATGTTTATTGACGGTATCTCGCTTCATAGTTTTGTAAGTGGAAACAGTTTTCCTTCTTTCAGTCGCTCTAAGTTGAGAGTTGGTCCTTTGAGCATGCAATGATAGATTTCTCCTTTACCCCAAACGCAGCCTTCTTAAAACATTTGGTAATAATAGATGGTGGAGAACTCAAATTATTATGCATAAACAAAATAGTGGACAAAGGGAAGGGCGTACAGACGGAAGAAAGGACAAAATAATAACATAAGTCGGTCCTCCTTATGGTAGGCTTATAAAATTATTATAAAGAATTTATTACAAATGTTAGAAAAACTGCTTGATATGTAAAGTTCTTGTTATCATCTGTGAAATATAATTGAACTTACTAAATATGCTGTGTTTTTTTTAAATTGCACACGTGAAGAAGTAAATCAAATAAGGGTATCTATGAAAATATCATTGTGCATATTTTGAAGATATCCAAAGAAAGAAAAAGACTGATGTTACCAAGCTTCAGAAAGAATAGAAATTAATATGTAATGCAGCAACACCAAATATGGATTGATCATTGCATTATATGACAATATTCCCTTCATAATTTGAATCTAAAGAAGTATTAGTTTAAACACATTGTATCCTTAGTGTATTTATTTTTAAAAATAAAATAAAAATTGCAGATATCAATTTTGTTCTTTTGCGATTTAGCGGGAGTCAAAATAGACGACTGTCCATAAAGATGGGAACTTAGATTTCGTTTAAGATTAATATTAGATTTTGGCTTCGAACTTTGTATCTAGTTCAAATGAAACTATCCTTATATGCATTTTCTTCTTCTATCCCATAGTCATAAAAGAGATTATCTTCCAGGTGATTCCCATGCATATCATTTAATGTGTAATGACCAAAAGATTTTTTTTAGTGGAAATATACCTTTATTACATTTGGCAAATCGGTTTTTGTTTTGATATTTTCAGGTAGGCTATTCCATGAGAAAATGCAAGGAACGATTTTCTTGTTAACTCATGCCTGGCATTTAATCAAGAAAAAGTTTGCAGATGATGCAAATTTTATATTGTAATTTCTACCACCAAAGGAGAAAGCAGTTCGTTAAATTGCAGATGATGCAAATTTTATATTGTAATTTCTACCACCAATGGAGAAAGCATTTCGTTAAATTTATAAATAATTGTTTAAAAAGTAGAGACTTTTTGAATTTTCTTCTTCCTGAGAAAGGGAGTCAGCCAAATTACTTAATACTAATGCGGTCGTGGGCAATTCCGGTTTGACCTGTGATTATTCTAACACTTTATAACTTTAACCGATCTGTCTGCATTTGAACATCCATCTCATAATCTGTCTGTCTGCATTTGAACATCCATCTCATAATCTGTCTGTCTGCATTTGAACATCCATCTCATAATCTGTCTGTCTGCATTTGAACATCCATCTCATAATCTGTCTGTCTGCATTTGAACATCCATCTCATAATCTGTCTGTCTGCATTTGAACATCCATCTCATAATCTGTCTGTCTGCATTTGAACATCCATCTCATAATCTGTCTGTCTGCATTTGAACATCCATCTCATAATCTGTCTGTCTGCATTTGAACATCCATCTCATAATCTGTCTGTCTGCATTTGAACATCCATCTCATAATCTGTCTGTCTGCATTTGAACATCCATCTCATAATCTGTCTGTCTGCATTTGAACATCCATCTCATAATCTGTCTGTCTGCATTTGAACATCCATCTCATAATCTGTCTGTCTGCATTTGAACATCCATCTCATAATCTGTCTGTCTGCATTTGAACATCCATCTCATAATCTGTCTGTCTGCATTTGAACATCCATCTCATAATCTGTCTGTCTGCATTTGAACATCCATCTCATAATCTGTCTCTCTGCATTTGAACATCCATCCCACAATATATCTGTCTGCATTTGAACATCCATCCCACAATCTATCTGTCTGCATTTGAACATCCATCCCACAATATATCTGTCTGCATTTGAACATCCATCCCACAATCTATCTCTCTGCATTTGAACATCCATTCAACAATCGATCTGTCTGCATTTGAACATCCATCTCATAATCTGTCTGTCTGCATTTGAACATCCTCCCAAACGACATATGCATACTCTAATAGAGGTTTGATACATGATAAGAAACTATAACTAAGTCTTTGCTACTCTGCTCCTATTTGAGAAATCTTTAATATTTAGCAATTTAGATTAATTTTAATGAATATTTTCAGTATGCCGACTCCAAAGTGCATGCAATGCTAATTTTAAGCCCAAAATGTTTATGATTTTCATCAAAAAGCAAGTGGTTCATTTTATAATTTCAGTTTGGGAAAGCGCCGATTATACTTTTCTTTAAAATTAGAAAACATTACTTTAGTTTTTGCAATATTAAAGCTTACTACCCATTGATTTGACCAGGAAATTAAAGTTTCCAAATCAGCATTGAGGATGTATTGGATATCTGTCTTGTATACTTCTGGAATCGTAAATAGAAAACTGTGGTCACCAAACAGTCTGGTGAGACTTAGTAGATAATCAGCAATATCACTGATATATACAAGAAACGGTCATAGAACTGAGCGTTTGGATGTTGTCCTGGATTGTTGATGTTTATCTATGAAATTGTTCTACAGAAAGGGCAATCTGATCTAAGTCCTCAATCAGCTGACGTAAACAGAGATCTTAAAATTATGGTCATCTGCTTCTAACTCCCAAATTTTCCAACTGCGGTACTAGAGGCAGCTTTGTTTTCTGCTGTCGACTCTCCTCTTTTTTTTTTTCTTCCTCCATCTAATTCCGTCGTTTTTGCAGATTTTCCCAGTAGTTATTGAGGTGCGGGAATTTCCTGTCCCTGTTCTGTTCATCACGCACCCTCTTCTCCTCCTCCCATACTCTCTTGATCTTTTCCACTTTATCTTCAATCATTTATATTATGCTCTTTCCCTACCCCGAAGGAGATCGTCCAGTATCTATATGCATGGAGTGGGGTTAATACTCTTTTACTCTGCCCAAAATGTGCCAAACTCTTTCTAAATAGGACAAGGCTTCTTTCAGTTTCCCTTGTTGCACTGGCTAGCTCATTTTCTTGTGGGTTATCTGGTCAAAGACGGATAGCAAATTTGATGAACGCACTGCTTTATATAATGTAATAAACATGGAGTGTGTGTTGTTTGTAATTATGTCTCCGTCTATAGCCTTGTTAGATGCTGAGACAATATTTCTCAAAACCGAGTAATTAGTCAGCTTCTCGCATCATGGTTCGTAATGTGCAGTATTAACGAGACCTTTTGATAGTTTGGATTAGTTTCGTAAAATGAACCCAGTTTAATTTCTTAACATAAGGAATTCTCTGAATATTCTACGAGTAGGAATATTTTTGTGTATTTTGTGTCTAGGTATTCAGTTTAATCGTAATGACATAAAGAACCACATTTCTTCTTTGAATGGCTTAATGGTGAGCCATACAAAGGCGCAACAAAAACTTTGCAAGCGTTGATTTTATTTTGACGTAATGTGTGTTCATTTGTAATATGAACGCATTTAAGACCACGACCGTTGACTTGAGGTCTCTGAAAATAGGGTAAACAATGGGTCTCACTCTAAACTCATGCGAGTATTGGTTGATTTGCTAGAGAGACCATTTGCGTGTAATAATACTCAAGTGCGGACGAGAAGAAGAACATGTCTCAAAAGGGGAGATGCGAACGTGAAAGAAAGCATACAATATTTTACATATTCAAACTTGAAAACGAGAAAGCGAATGACATGCTAACAGAATATGTTTTACAATAAAATCCATCTCCTTTTTCTTCTTCTTAGTAATCAACATTTGCTATATTTTTTAAAAGCCCTGATAACTCAAACATCAAATGAAGAGGGGGATGGGGACTAGTCTCTTCTTCTACATGTACAACGGACAAACTGATGTTAAACATGAACATATTTAAAAGGCTGACAACGTTGTGGAATACAATCATATTTCGAATGATCCAGTACAGTGCCATTTTGTCATCAACAAACACAATATTTTTGAGCTATCGAAAATAGATATCCATAATGTTCACGAAACCAATTTTCTATTTTGGCATTTTTTTTTCTAGAGGAATAATTTCCAAACAAGTCAGTATATATTCTCATTTAAGATGAAGAAAATGCACCCAATATTGTCTTCGCACTATCGAATCTGATGCTTGTAATCTCACATTATTGAATTGAGTCGATACTGCATTTCTTCTCATAAAGTCTAAGATATAATGTTCCAGAATAGGCAATCTATAGAAATCAAACTATTCCACACTGTGTTCATTGGGAAGTAAATATATATTTATGGGTCCCTGAGCGATGACTGTCGTCCGTGTTGATGACATAAGTTCGAACGTCTTTAGGTTTTCGATTAGGAAGTTCATCTTTAGGACACACCACTGGATTCTAACAAGCTGTGTGCTAACAGTATGTAAAAAGGTAATGTTTCTTGGCATTCGTCTTAACAAATAATGATAGGCAATGAGTTCGCACTTCATGTTTTTCTTTAATAAGATGTGTCAAGTAAGTTCATCAACGGGAAGTCTAGGTACCCTGTTGCAAGTGAGCTTCGATGGGTTTCGTCTCCTAAGAAGTCAGTGGAGGTAGGCAATGGTCACTCTAGTTTTTATTCCACTCTTTCAAGATTGTATCTTCTTGTATCAGTGTCCATGCTTATTCCAGTTACTCTTTCAACTTTTCTTTAGATTCATCATCAAACATTGGCCAAGTTTGCACTTGACTAGGATGATGAATTTTTCAACCATAATAACGTTCTATGGTCAGAAGTGTAAGTTCAAGATTTTTCAGCGTATCTTGGTTACAAACAGTTTAGTTTCAAAAATAGTTTAAACTGATTCCGATAAGTAGGCAAGTAAAGACCGTAATTCATCAAGTGTTTGAATTTACCAGAGTGAAGACGTTTTGGGATGAGTTATATCGTTAACTTCAGATCAATCTTAACATTCAAATTTAATTATATTTACAGAAAATTGTTACAGAAGCTGTGATTAATATTTTTATTATTAATCTCCTAATAGTTATTGCAAAATTTTATATTTAAAAGTAAATTTAGTAATCAAAATTTAAGATTTTCGAATCCTTTCTAACGACCTTAAGAACAATATTCGAAACCGATTATTATCTGGCTACAATAAATGGAACAATGGAGTATTTATTTTATAATTATTTTCAAAGTGTGAGTTTGGTATCGCATGGCTCAGGAAGAAGTAGCATGTAAATGCACATGTGAAATTCCACACAAAACCTAGTGGATGCCAAACTTAAGCCCACAAAATAAATGTACATAACGCCAACGATCCCAGATATTTGTATCTCTTATCTTGTCTGGGGTTATAAACTTTAGGCTTGATTCTTGACGCCATTAAAACAACTGAATTGATTCAATATAATGTGTTTTGAATTTTTTATTTTGTCCGTCAATTACAAACCAGAATAACTACTTCAGTCACTGAAAGAGAAAGTGTTGGATTAGACCTATTGTTAATTACTGTTCCCTCTGCATGTCTACCTGCACTTGTTGTCCCTTTTATTCTAGGTCAATGATCATTATCGTATCTACTTTACAGAAACGTCAATGGACAAGGATGCAATTTTAATGAGGAAAACAGGCGTTAACAAGTGAGGTAGTCAAAACGTATAGCAGTTCATTTGTTCATTCATGAAATGGAATTGGCCGTCAAAAACCTGGATGGAGCTATTTATGTCATTGTACAATTATGTCTGCTTCAACTGAAGCAATAATTCGTCCCCAAAGAGAAGCTGAAGAATCCAATAATAGGACCTATGCTTTTCAGTTTAGTCTTAACCCTTATTAATATCCAATAATGCATCATACTTACATGTATGTGTCCTTTTGCTTAGTCGTGAATAGTGTTCATTTAAGCTGCGTAATCTCTCATACATAAATAAGTATATCAGGTAAGGTTAGTGCTTAAATGAACAGATTAATTCCAGTAACAAAATACAAGTTTTGCATCATCAATCTCAATCCTAAAAGCAACATTCACCATTCTCCATACAGCGAGGAAGCTTATTACCACGCAAAAGTATATAGTCATAGGTTCCCTCTCGGTTGATGTGCATACAATTATATGAGTTTAAATCAACCATATATATGTATAAACCTTCAAATACCTATCCTAATAGCTATAATAATAGAGATATTATTGTATGGCTATAATCGATAAGCACCCAAACAAAATGCACACATCGCTCTTGCAGCGATGGTAATTCCTCAAAGGAATGACAGTTGCTGCAACAACATCAGAATCATCTAAATACTTTTAAATACGGAAAATTAGAAATCTATGAAGGATCCGAGGCACTGCTCATATGGCTGGAAAAAAGATACAAGTACAGCAATATTGCATTGAGAACTGCTTGAGTTGAAGGATAAAGGATGAGATAAGGAGAACACTATTATACAATTACAGACTCTCTGCCATAGACCAGGTCATAACTTGACTGTTGATGCCTATGCGACAGCAATAGTAGTCATTGCCATTAAATATCATACTGACTAACGTGAATCAGAAAATAATATGATCGGGTTACTTGTTCTTAAAACTTCATCTTTATTAAATGAAAGGTCTGCAATAATGATTTAAAATTATATAAAAAATATATTTTGAAAATACTGCTTTAGAATTTAAAAAGAAGGACTGGCACGTTTTCTCTCGTTCCCACATTGGTCAAGCCGAGATTCACACGAACCAGGGTCAAATGTAAGAGTGATCTGTAAAGGCGAACTCTTTAGAGCACTCGGCCACCCAGGCTCCAGAGAGGGAGGGGCATATCTTTACAATTACTATATATGCCTGTAATGCATAAACAATACTGCATGCATAAACAGTAAACAATTCTGCTTAGAGCTCACGTAAAACCATCCTCCGTTAATTGTCATAGAGAGAACTAAAAAGGTAAGACGGGCAGAGATAAACAGAAAACATTTCTTAAAAGAAAACATTTATTAACTTACTGGTCGCTAGGGTAATGATATATTAAGACTTTGGACTACTGCTGTTCGAGAGCTCATTCGACTAATTTGCTAATAAACAGTACACTAAATGGAACAATCCAATTCCTTTAAAGTTAAGTAAATTAAAGACATGCCTGTTGAAGAACAAACAAAAGTCATTGCACATAATTGCATTTAATAAGAAGGTTTAAACCATCTTTGTTACAGAATTTTGGCAAGTTCGTGAACAGCGGCAATGTTTCGTTAAGTCGGATTTCACTCCATATATAAAATGCAAAACATGATTATTTCGGTAGTCAGAATAGTATACAAGTATGATTCATTGCTGAAGGCAAAATGTCAAAATAATCTGTGATTCAGGGAAGGATACGCCATCTACAAAGAAAACAAAGCTCAGCAAAACTTAATTTCAAAACTCTTGGTTGACAGAGTTTAACTGTTAGGCGTACTTGCAAGGGAGAGCATTTTATTCTTTGCACATACTGCTAACACCATATCAAGATTAACCAAACACCATATCTACATCAGTCATTCTGAAATGTACAACGTCAGACCACACAGCAACACTACCTAGCACCAGGACAATGCAGAAATGAACAGCTCAGTCCCAAAGATAACTTACAGGTTTACGCAATCATCAGCAGAACATGTAACAAGAGCTTAAGTTCTTTACTGCAAATTCCTTGCGGAGCGCAATCTGCCGTTTTTAGCTGAAGATAATTTTTCAGACCTGTTTATGTAAATGTTCCTAGAAAGCGATATTGCTATAAAAAAAATCAGTTGTACAATGACAAAAATTGTGACTATGATAAATAATACTTAACTAACAAGTAAGCAGAGTTATAACAAAACAACAAATTCTTGCTCCAGTTTGATTACATTACCGTTCCTATGTTGATCCACGTATATGAAAAATGCAGCGAACAACGCTTGTCTTCTACCTCCAGGAAAACCAAGGTCTGATATTCTAACTAGTTGGACACGGAATGTTTGACCCTCCCTCAAAGCGATGGTGATGCAGAGAGACACTTTTCTGTGATGAGAAAAATTCATAAGATTTTCGGGGACTTTGAACAGCAGTCTATAATGAGATGAACACAAATGACACTTGTATTGCGTTCGAAACCCCTTCTGAAGTACTCAAAAGACCAAAGACTGCCTCGAATTTAAGCTTTATTCCACGGTGAAATGCATGTTGATGATAGAAACTTTGTGTATTCTTGTTATTTAATATTCTGTGTGGATGGGATTGTGTATGTGCGAATACGTGTGTGTATGTATGTGCTGATGATATTTGACATTACTAAATCTGCCACCTATTTTTATCTTGTATTAAGTGTATTTTACATGCTCCAAAGAAAACGGATGATGTTTAAGTTTATTCAAATTTGAATTTCAATCATTATATATAGGTTCATATTAACGATAACAATGTTTTCACGATGTCGTGATTTTGGGGTTAGGTGAACTGACTCTCCTTGAAGCATGAAAACACTTTCTAGGACAATGGCAGCTAGGCTTCATAATCTCATTTTTCTAGCAAGGTCTTTACACACACACACACACACACACACACACACACACACACACACACACACACATACACACACACAGAGTCCAAAAATATAAATTTCGTAAGACTCAAATATTATTTGCAAAAATCTCATTTGTTTCTTGGGATGGTTGGACTGACACGGTTAATATGTACGGACATAGGGATGGCATGGAACTAGATAAGTAGTTTGGTATATATATAAAAATACAAGTCACCATGACTTTATGTTATAGTGAAAAAAGATATAATAAGATTTTCAAAACGCAGTCATGCTGGCAATACTGAAAGTAAAATTGACACCATTTTCATTTATGACCATCACAAGAAGTCTTTTGGTGAAATCCCATGTCAATATACCCATGAATAGAGTGTCAGCAGAAAGATTTCTACGATGGCTACTGTGGCAGTTTTTATTATTATTTGGGATCATAAAGACATCGTAAAAAGTCTTCCAGTAAAAACCCATGTTCATACGACTTTCTACTCAAGAGAAGTAGTGGGAACACGATTTTCAAGATGACTGCCATGGTAGCCATCTTGAACATCAAATTGGCACCATTTTATACAAGCCAACTAGACGTCACAAGAAGTCTTCCACTACGCCAATATGACTTTCTGTTCAGGAAGAGTATCTATAACAAGATTGTAAGATTGCTGCCAGACTGAAGGTTAGATCAGCTCCATGTATTTTTGGGACTAATTAGGCATCATTAGACGTCTTTTAGTGTGAAAACTCCATGTTGATATGGCTATCCCATCTCATTCAGGATTGGATGTGACACGATTTGTAAGATGGTGACCGTAGCAATAAAACTGGATGTCTGAGCAGTGCCATTTTCATTTATGAACCAGATATTGTAGGTCATACAATATGTCCATCCCATCCTGGATTGGTTGCTGTAGTCAGTATCTTGGCAGGGCAATTTAATCCCATTGTTTCATTAAAGACATAGCCTATTATATGCTGATGTGCTATCTAATTGTTGCAATCTTTATAAAACAGATATGGCATTAAATGGCGGTCATGTGATGCTAGGACTGTGTTGAGATCAACTATAATAGCAATTCATCGAAGTACAATTTGACTTCTCTAAAAGAATGTCTTGAACTAATGGAACTTTTAAATTATCAAACGTTGTAAGGAATGGGATATGGGTAGAGGTATAAATAACAGATAAAAGTGAAAATGGAGTGCATTATATCCAACGTTGTGCGAATCAGTCAGTGCAGCTAATGATGATGATGCCTGCTATTAATACCGTCGAAAACAACAATAAACAGGTACATTCAGTGACGTTTAGTCCCTTACCTACATTCATGGGGCCATCAAGTTTACATTCATGTAATCTGATACTGACCTTTAAGACAGCCGCAAAGTCACTAGACGGACATCAAAAGTAACTAAATTTATTACCCTATCTTAAAAAGGCTTGGCGTTACCCTTTTATGACATATATCATGAATTAGGTCAACAAACTTTTATCTCATTAATATGCATGGATTTCAGTCATTATCGAACCGAAGTGAGATTTTGACGATGTAAACATATATATTTAATGTGTGATTTAAAAAAAAAAAACCAAGACAAATCTGACCCACAGAAAGGTAAAATAATCAGCCAATCAGATGCAAGATTACCCATTAGTGTGCATGGATTCTTACTCATTCATAAACTTTAACTTGTTTAAGTATCTAAATGATTTACGGCTGTCAGAGGGATAGCAAGCCGAGTCAGTGGGATGCAAGATTAACTCATTAACATTAGAGTCTTGCTTATTATCGAATCCATTCAGTATCGTGATTGAAACTTACATTGCCAGTCTGATCAAAATCAGGTGACAAAGATGGCTTCCAGGTGCTTGGCAAACTCAGCCAATCTGATGCAATATTACTTCATTAGTATGCACGTATTTCGCTCATTGACGAATATGTCCAAGATTATAATGATATTAGTACAAATTCCGCATTGTATCAAAATCGAATCTGAAATACAACAGCTAAAACTATGCAAGTTTGGCCAATCATATATTGCATCACTTAGATCACTCATTATCAAACTCCACTGAGATCTTAATGAAATAAGCATATATTCCAAGTTTGATTAAAATCGGATCAGAAATATGGCCTCCACAGTAGCAGCAAGGTTAGCCAGTCCGGTGCAAGATTTCCTCATTAATATACATGGCTCTTATTTATTAGCAAACTCGTCCAAGATTTTATTATATACACCCACATTCCAATATGGACTCAGAGCAGTAACAAGTAATCGTTGATGAATTGACACTTGACGCACGATGGATGCAAGGCCTTACAACAAACACCCTTGGTCTTGGAGCCTGGTGGGCTAAAAATAGAACATGCTGAGTATCTGGAGTTTTCAAATTAACATCTTAATGACTTAAGAGGTAAACTTATACAATCAGACCTATTGTTAAAAAGTTCTCCAACTTATCTGTTCCTCTTCATTATATAAATGCTAATATCTAGGTAAAAGTGACTTATACACTCCAATAATCTACATCCACATCGTCGCGAGAAAAAAGTGTTTAGTGTGATTTATCAGATTTGGTTATTTAACTCTTCTGATTATTTCACTACTAGATAACGATGGCAACCGTACATTCAAAAGATATCACTCACTGTGAAGAAAATATATAAAGATGATCTTTTCGAAAATATTCTTGACATTTCCCAAACACTTTTTCTAAAAGTGACTAAATTTTATGTAACAATGATAATATGATTCCCATTACTGAATCATGATACGGTGCAAATAAATAGATGGAAACTTTATTTTTCTTATTAAATACATGTTGAGACAAATCCAGAGTAAAGTTCGTCAAAGTAAAACCACTACTCAATTTCTTTCCAAGTTGAAAGCGGTTCTAAAGATAATAAAGGAAACTGCGATGGTATATTTAAAATAATCCTTGTTAAACAAAATATTTCTGCAGATCACTAATTTAGTTTGAAGATTTCTTAAATATAATATTGTGTAACCCAGAAAGGTTACTAAATAAACACACTGTTTGAAACTAATTACAAATATGCGTGTTACATAGGTCGCTGTTTCAATTTACATTCTTTTTGGACGTTAATGCCAGTATATTTTTAGTACTTTATTATTCAAAACAAAAATGCTCAAATTCAAGATATATATTGTAAACAACAATAATAACAACCATAATAATTATCAAAGATTTTACATTCATAACGTGGAAGGCATATATTATTCCTTGTTAATGGGGGCCCCGAGTGGTTTAAAGCGCTCTCCGTTACGGATCACTGCCATCTTATCTCTGTCTGCGTGGGTTCGAGTCTCGGATTTGGCCAATGTGGGTATGTGAGATAGCTTGCCAGTAGCTTCTCGTGGGTCGGTGGTTCTTTCTGGGGTTTTCCCGGGTTCTTCCTCCACCATTAATACTGGCCGACATGTATAACCTATCGTGTGCAGAAAATGGTGTTAAACCCTACAACAACAACAACAATTCCATGTTAAGAATGTAATTCTTCATGCATACATCTGTACTGGTCGGATTTCACTTAAAAACAAACACCTTAAAATGTATATTCTGGAGAAAGAACGCAGCAATTTGGAATTCTATCCTTTTACGCGCAACTTCTCTGAAAGGATCTAATTCCAAATTGTCGTCCGACTTGCCTAAACGGAAGCTCTGCGAAAGAGAACAAACTGTATAGTGTGCATATTATACAAGACAAACGTTTAACTTATAAGTTGAAAGGGTAACTGTTTTCGGATTCTGTATAGCAACATACCCTTTCCGCATTTGGTGCAATTTTTTCTCATATATTAAAATTTGTTAACTTTTACAAAGTTCTCTCAATGACATTTGCACAATGCCTCATGCAACGGAAATCTTATTAGCTAAAAATTTCTTCAAAAAATTTACGAACTATGCACCCAGAAAATATTACTACAAGGTTATGATCCCGTTGGAAGTTAAGGATGAGGTTGTAGGAAGATCGGATAAAATCACAGGTGAGATATGTCAGAGACTGACCATGTATACTTATCTATATACTTATATATAATTGTTTGCCTATTTCCGACAATGAGTATGTTGTCTATGCATAATGCAGTACAGTAGTCAAACAATGCAAGACGTGGTCCTCCTACCGTCAGTCTCTCTCTCTCTCATACATACATGCACTATATATATATATATATATATATATATATATATATATATATACATACACACACACACACAATGCTGTCGGGCATTTCTGCGCACCTAAAGTTTCCGTCTCCAATATTGAAGCAAAAAGCATGCCAAATTCGACCGATTGACAAAAATAAAATACTGCAATGCTTACCATTTGAAAACAGGCAATTGTCATGAGAATATTCCGTTCAAATTAATATTAATTTTGAAGGCACGGGATACCAATCCCATGTTTTCATGACTCCCGATATGTCGGCTTATTCTGCGCACAGCTTTGAAAAGATATAATGTTTATCCATAGGGCTATAGAAATGAAATACATTACTTTGGACTGTTTCTGTCAAGAGTTCATTTGAGTAATTGTCAGGTTTATAGCTGTGCTTGCAAAATTCAACATAATAATGCCAATAAATGGCAAGAGATATAAAGCAGACTAAACTGATCTTGTTACAAAAATTGTAAAGTTCAGTGTTTTATAAAAAATAAGCTATGGGTTGTTTTCACAGACGTCACGATTGAGTATGCAAATGCCCACAATGCAGTGCGCGCGCACCTTGTGCCGCCATTTTGAGTCCCTAACAAACCTTTGTCAACATTGGTCATCATGTATATTCAAGATAATAATCTGATTTAACTGTCGATAAGGACATTTAATTCGTTGAAACAATACATAGATTAAACTTGAAATTAAGTGCCCTATAGAATGAAAATAAAAATAAGGCTGGAAGTTTCCTTGCTTTTATCAAAAGACAGAATAGTGAATCTGAACCATAATCATGCATATTGCTATCAAATAGTAATGCATTCTTATTTTACAAACAGGCAATATTGACATTTTTTAAAAGCGTGTCGTATTATATCCCTAAGCTTGTCATCTTGAAAGAGTATTTCCAGACAATGATTTTCGGGATACAATATCAGTTACGAATTAAAATTTCATAGCATGTGTTTTATGCCAGAACTTTTATGTACAGATACTTTTCGTGACAACAGGTGTTTGTGCCAAAGATAGTTGACAAACCAGTTTAATTAGTATGGTCAAATATTGTATTTGTTGTGGAGATGATGGACATAGGATGATACTGAATGAAAGCGATAACCGTTCAAAAAGACGTTTCATCTTCAGTGTATTTAAACGAAACACGTGCAAAAATGAAACATGACTTTGTGTCGAATGTCGGAACGAAGTATTCCTGAAATGCTTTTAGAAATATGAAATTATATATTAACAATTGGCTTTTTAACTTGAAAGAGAACCAAATGATTGATTTCAGCCCATGAAAATTGAAAATCATTAAATGTTTATACTTGTTTGTGTATACATTTGTGTATGCGTTTGTTTATTGATCGATCTATTTGTTTATGAAAGAATAACAAAGAAGGTTGAAATTTAATGTTTGACTTGAATAAAACAAGTGGAAAAGTCAAGCATTTGATCTCGTGCAGTTGACGTGCACAACAGAATGTGATGTATTATTATGTTATATTATTATATTCTTACGCACAAAATGAGACTTGCCTTCGTAATTATGCGGGAAGAACAATGTTATTAGGTGCCGATTAGAGAGGCTAGGGGCTCAAAATGGCGGATAAGGAAGTACACACGTTTTGTGACGTCACGTGAAAACAACGGATTATGTAGAAGAGAAACAACAATGAATAGGATGTAATGTGTTGACGTCTTGATTATGGGGAAAAATTATTAAAGAATTTAGAAACAGACTATACACGGGAATTTCTTGAGAATCCCGTTCTGGTGGCAAGTTGATATGTTGGGTAGCAAATGATTTTGTACCTGTGGTAATGTGTTTATTTGTATGATTCTAAACAATGCACTATAAATAGGATTTTCTAGGTTACATGTTCAAGAAGGTCATGGAGTGGGTCTTCATGTTGACATTTAGAAATCACATTTTCATATGCACTTCAAGTCGAAATGGGGGATATTTTTGTACACTATATGAATATCACTTTTCTTAATTAAAGTATGAATGTTCTTTCTCGATACAAAATGGATATTTGACCCAAAATAACACCTGATCCAGTGTTTACAGAAATGACATATCGTTGCACAGAATTGGCCGACATGGTGGTATATGTATGTATGTGTATATATATATATATATATATATATATATATATATATATATATATATATATATATATATGTATATATAGTTCTATATTTCAATGGGACAAAGAAATATACTAGATAATTAATGCACTTGTAGTTTAAAAAAAAACATGATAATTTTAAATTTTATTTGACAGTTTTGCAACCCTTACTTTGTCATCTGCATGTATTGTCATCTTTTCCTTACTGTGTCATCTGCACTTACTGTCATCTTTTCCTTACTTTGTCATCTGCATTTACTGTCATCTCTTCCTTACTTTGTCACCGCTCCAGTGGCCTAGTGGTTAGAGCTTATGCCTCGGAAGCGGTAGGTCAGGGGTTTGAACCCCGGCCGAGTCACACCAAAGACTTACAAAAATGGTACTAACATCTGCCTCACTAGGCACTCAGAGATTAGTGTTAGGATTGGTCGGTCTCATGTCAGGATAATGTAACTGAGTGGGACATCATGCTACATGTCTGTGGCATGATGCCCCAGTGCTAGACATCACTATAAACTGCCACACTGCAGACATAGTGATATGACTGGAATTTTTTAAAAGTTACGTTAAAAATCAAAATCACACACTCACACACTCCTTACTTTGTCATCTGCACTGTCATCTTTTCCTTACTTTGTCATCTGCACTTACTGTAATTTTATTCCTAACTTTGTCATCTGTCATCTGCATGTACTGTCATCTCTCCTTGAATATTTATTTACATTATTGGAAAAACAAAAGTTTTATTGAGTGCACTTGTAATCAATAAAGACATTACATGTTTGAATACCTGGTTCACCAGAAAAGCTTGACATGTCAATCATTTTATGTTGTCTGCTGTTTGTTATGTTTTTGGAAAACGTTTTTTCAACAAGGCTTTGATAGTGGGCTCAGCATGCAGGCCCAGGCCTTCTTATCTTCTAACATTACTGGTGGGATGGAGAACAACTATTGACGATTTAAGGAAGAATGATCTGACCTATACAAATTCTGGATTTCTGGTGGCTTTCAGTGAATGAATTTAATTAATGTGGACCCAGTCAGCATGTGGAGTTCCTCTTCTTTTGATTCATTGAATCTATTTTATTTCTGAACATGCACTGTTTATTAGAAATTTCTTTCAGAACCAAACTCGTACCTGTCCAGCAACTGTTGAACTCATCATATACATGTGAAATACATGTACAAATGTATGCATGAAGACTGTCCACCTTTGAATTTGTCCCTACAGTCAGAAATGTCAGAGAATAATGAGTGGCAGCTTTTGGATCTATAAACAAAGACTGGAGAAGTTTTGGATTGTATATAGAATTTCATCTTAGAACTAATTTTCTTCATGCTGAATACCACAAATACGTGGTAGCTCAGTTGATAGAACATTGGAGTCATAATCCAGGGGTCATGTGTTTGATACCCACCCAGTCCTACCCACCCAGTCCAGTCCAGGTCAGCTGTTTTGGTATATCCTTGGGAAAGGCACATGGCTCCCATTTCTCTGTATAATGGTGTTAAACCCTACAACAACAACAACAACAACATTTTCTTTTTATGGTTGGTTCAAAAATGAAAAAGATGCTAATGTAACTTCCTAAAATTTTAAAACATTTGTAAAAGCTACTTCTCAGAATGGATAGCCATACTGACATTTTTTTGTAGTTGTTAAACTATTTCTTTCTTATAGTGTAGTTGTTGTTGTTGTTGTTGTAGGGTTTAATGCCATTTTTCAGCACAAGATAGGCTATACATGGCAGCCAGTATTAATGGTGCAGGAAGAAACCAGGAAAACCCTGGAAAGAACCACTGACCCATGAAAAGCTACTGGCAAGCTTTCTCGTATACCCACATTGGCCAAATCCGAGACTTGAACACACGCAGACAGAGGTGAGATGGCAGTGATCTGTAATGGAGCGCACTTTAGACCACTTGGCCACTTTGGGCCCCTCTTGCAATGTAGAGGTGCACAGTATTACCTGTATACCTCCTAAACCACTGTATCTTCTCAATGTTCTAGAATTTCTCTTAGTAAGGAATGTACAGAAATTCTCAAATAATTTTGTTATGAATTTGGACCAATCCAATGGCCTAAGTGATTAGTGCATCAGCATCAGATGTGGGAGGTCATGGGTTTGAACCCTGGCCAAGTCATACCAAAGACTTACAAAAATGGTACCAACAGCTGCCTCACATTGCTCAGCATTAAGAGGTTAGTGTTAGGACTGGTTGGCCTGGTGTCAGGATAATGTGACTGGGTGGGACATCATGCTACATGTCTGCAACATGATGCCACTGTGCTTAAGACATGACTGTAATCTGCCACACTGCAGACATTGCTACAGATATGACTAAAATTGTTAAAGCTACAATAAAAATTTCCAAACATGTACACTTTTTTGAATTTAATATTAACATAATGTTTTAATTTTTCATGATTATAATTGATTTTTTGGTTAAGAAACAGTTGTATTTGTCACAAAATTATTTTGAATCTTGAAAATATAATTATGTTTATAATCCTTTAATATCATGTTTGACATGTGTCAGGTATGCCAGTGTGAGGGGTGTTGTGAAAGATAATCCTGCCAAATCCAACTTTTAAATTTTCTGATTTTAAAAAATGCCATTTTTTTATTATTTATTAGTGTATGTTATGTTCCTTTGTAAGACTGCAAATCATCACAGGATTTTCAGGAGAGAAGTTGCTTGTTGGTTGAATTTTATATAATTTCTCAAGTTCACTAATTGTTTTCTCATTGTTGAAAAAGTGTTTTGTGATTACTGAGGTTTTATGACTAATATCTTTGAGTGTTGGCATCCCACTCAAAGTTTCCCAGCCTATTATATCAGTCATGCAGTTAGTAAATTGTATACTTCAGGGTCAAACACTTTCTGTTTTTATCAGCAAGCACTCTAATATCTACACAATGTCTTTCACAAGGTGTTAAATAAGGTACAAGTATAATCATTGCACTCTAGTCACAATTTTACAACTTAGAATTATGCAGTGCCTGGTGTCATAACACTTTTTCAGCCATTTATTTTGTTCATGGATTAAATAGGCAAGCATCTGAAAGATTTACTCTAATAAAAATAGAGAATTAATTCTTTTTTTAAATGAAAGTACAAGCTGAATTTTTATTTATTTAATTTTTGTTTAATTTTTTTAAAATATTTGGTATGGCCCAGCATTGTTCTCTTTGTCGTCATTAACAATTGCTTGTGGCTTCATTTGTAATCAGAGTTTAATCTGATTTAATAGGGACACTTATATCATTAAGATGATTCTGGTTATGAGTGACATTCATGCATATTATCATCTTATTAGTCGAGCCTGTGAACACTCTAGACACCGTATTTCTGATTAGATTTCGATCAGACTTGATATGTAGACATGTATCATCAAGATCTAGAACGAGTTAAATTAGGAGCAGTATCCTTGCTTATTATTGTCATGGTTTTGCATCTGATTGGCTGAAATTGTGAACACTCAAATAGCTTTGCATCTGATTGGCTGAAATTGTGAACACTCAAGTAGTTTTGCATCTGATTGGCTGAAATTGTGAACCCTCGAGTGGTTTTTTATCTGATTTTCTGAAATTGTGAACACTAAAGTGATTGCATATATAAACAGATTTGAATCAGATTTGTTTTGTAAGCCTGTTTCAGCAAGATCTGAAATGAGTTCATTTATGAGTCATAGGATGCAAGGAAAGTACATACAGAGAACATTATTTAAATTTTCTATCTACAGCTGATCCCTGCTTGGACAAAATGTCTCTGATGTTAAGCTGCTTTAAGGAACATGACTTTGACGAAAGCAAGTGTGCCAAGAGGATCCTAGAATTTCAGAATTGTCTCAAAGCAGCCAAGGTATGTTTTTGTTTGCATGTAACATTCTGTGGGAAACATTTACATGGGTTAATGAATCTGAGATGTTGTATTGTAGCTTTACATCTATTGCCGTATTAATAAATTGATGTTTAATTCAGAGTTCTTTTGTCAGCCAGTTATCAATTATACAGATTTCAGAAAGCAACCAATTATCTATTTCTGTGCTGAGGTGAGTTTTAAGCACAGACTATACTCTGTAGCTTACAACAAAACAGATCATTTCTGAGTGTTGATGCAACAGAACATATTGTGATTGGATTTAATGTCTTGGACTTGATATTTAGCTGACCTGTGGTCAAAAGGTCAAAAGGACAACATCACTGTGCTGCATTTGAAATACAGTACTGTATTTCTTATTTTTTTATACATGAAAAAATAATTATGGTTTTCAGAGTACACAAAATTATATGTTAAAAAAGTATTATTAGGTTGCAGTACTGACTGTACGAAAAACAAAGTTGAACCTAAACAAGGTTTATGTGGTCTGCACGATTGTGTTCTTCCTTATGTACAAACGTACAAGGGCACTATTATATTCCTTGGCCAATTAAAGCCTTAATAAATAAATCCTTCTTGCTGTAATTATGATATCCATTGTCACAAGAACCACATGGCTATGCAGACGTAATATACATGCTAATTAAATATGTTTTGACCTTTAGCTTGGTCAAATCCAGTAAATACTGGATTGAAGACCAGACTTGCATCAAGAGATCAAATTAGTGAGGCTCTTTATATGGAAATGAGGCTACCGATAGTTCTGAAAATGTTTCTAACCAGCCTATTCGCTCAAGAACAGTACTGCCTCAACCTATTGATATATGATATGCATCATTAATAATAATAATAATCATAATAATAATAATGAGGACTTTGTATAGCGCCTAATCTTTAGAGGCTCTGAGCGCTTTACAACATTAGACAACATTTATAACATTACAAAAAATATATATATGGTTTATGGTTTAGGCTATTAAGGACTGTAGACAGTGAAAAAAAAGGATATAAATGGAAACAAATTTAATAGCGGAGAGAGAATGGGGAAGAACAATGAAAATGTGTATGTGAATATATATGCACAGAATGTTGTTCTTTACAAGCTTATAATTCGTGATCTAACTTGTAATGAACAAACAAAAAATGCAATAAAATTAATTATTGAAAAATTCTGAATGTTTGTGAGTTCTACAAATCTCTCAGCTCAAGCCTTCAAACCATTCGTCATTTTTTGTACTGCACCTAGAAAGGCTTTCCAGTGGAGCTGCATTGTCATCCATTTTGCCTCCTCAACAATTTTTATTTTGTCAGTTATCTCCCATTGCTTGTACTTTCCTCTTATTGGTATCTTTAACATATTTGCTTGTATACTGCAGGCTCAATAAAAATTTCAGCATCATTTCACTTGGAATTTGTGGTACGTTGTCATTATTTACTGCATCTGTATTCAGGAACATTTTGAAGTTGTTAAGAAGCTTACATGGAATTGTATTCAAGACTATTTGCAAGTTGCTGGGATGGCTACATGAAATCAAACTCAGGAACATTTCCATGTTGCTAAGATGGCTACATGGAATTGTATTCAGGAACATGTCCAAGTTGCTAAGAAGCCTACATGGAATTGTATTCAGTGACATGTCCAAGTTGCAAGGAAGGCTACATGGAATTGTATTCAGTAACATGTCCAAGTTGCTAGGAAAGCTACATGGAATTGTATTCAGTGACATGTCCAAGTTGCTAAGAAGCCTACATGGAATTGTATTCAGTAACATGTCCAAGTTGCTAGGAAAGCTACATGGAATTGTATTCAGGAATATTTCCAAGTTGCTAGGAAGGCTACATGGAATTGTATTCAGGAACATTTCTAAGTTTGCTAACAAGACCTATTATTTTCTTCTATCAGTGGTATTATTATGACAAACACTAATGTTAAAGTAAAGTTAATAGCACTTAGATACAAAAGATAGAAAAAGTAGGGTTTGTAGAGGTTTTAAAATTTGACATATCTTGACAGAGCTGATTTGGGGGGCCCCAAGTGGCTAAGTAGTCTAAAGTGCTCACTGTTACAGATCATTGCCATCTCATCTCTGTCTGTGTGGGTTCAAGTCTCAGGTTCGGCCAATGTGAGTATGTGAGAAAGGTTGCCAGTAGCTTCTCGTGGGTCGGTGGTTCTTTCCAGGGTTTTTGTGGGTTCTTCTTCCACCATTTATACTGGCCACCATGTATAGTCTATCTTGTGCTGAAAAATGGCGCTAAACCCTACAACAACAGAGCTAATTTGCTTTGTATTGTGACATTTCAAAGCAGACAATCATTATTGTTTTGCTGGAACTTAAAATGCTGAAAATGGTCAGTACACATTATGTGTACATATACTGAACATTGATGCAGTTTATGAATATAGGACAAATCACAGATTCAGAAAAGAATTGAATATTGTTGATTTTAAACACCTAAAATAAGTAATATATCAGGCTAGTGTTACACAGGCTTACATTGAAAATTGTGGATGCCAACTCAACACTATATGTGTTTATGCGTTTAAGTTACAATGATGCTTTGTCTTAGCATCAGATTATGTTCCAGAATAGTGCAGTAACGCCTTTTCCCGTGTGCAACAAAAGCACAGAATTGCACTCTATGACATGAAACTGAACGAAGCCCACCATCACTGACTTACAGGTGATGATTCAAAAGTAGCACAGATGAGGATTCAAATGTAGCACACAGTTTTACCTTTGTTTTTCATGAATCCTTCCAATTCTGTCAATGTGGACAGTATTTATAAACATGTGGACAGTATTTATAAACTTGTTGAGATAACTTTAAAAGAACAAGTCTGATGGTGGAGGGGCCCCGAGTGGCCAAGTGGTCTAAAGCGCTTTCCGTTACAGATCACTGCCATCTCACCTCTGTCTGCGTAGGTTCGAGTCTCAGATTCAGCCAATGTGGGTATGTGAGAAAGCTTGCCAGTAGCTTCTCAAGGGTTGGTGGTTCTTTCCAGGGATTTCCCGGGTTCTTCCTCCACCATTAATACTGGCCACCATGTATAGCCTATCGTGTGCTGAAAAATGGCGTTAAACCCTACAACAACAACAACAACAACATCTGATGGTGGAAGTGAGGTTTCTAAAATGGATTGGACACACTTGTCAACATCATGACACAAACTTAAAATGACAACTCAATAAAAAAGATACTATAACTACAGATTATTTTTTAAAAGTTTTCATTCAGGTTAAACATATGAAATTACAGTACTTGTTAGCTTATCAGCAAGCATGTGTTGAGTGAGAAATTTAATGTGAAATTTATCTAAGGTGCACCAAAGCAGAAATTTCTATTTCAGATGCTGGGAGAAATTGGTTCCCACAATAACTTCATTTGTAAATCCTGCACCATTAACAAACTTTGTTAATGGCTTGCACACATTGTAATAATGAAAGCAACTGATATTTTAATTGAAGGGTCAAGGTCACTGTGGATCAAAGAAGAAATGTTCAATAACTTATATATAGAGAGTATCTTTACCATTGGAAGTCAAGAGGTTACAATCAAGGACATGGTTCCTTAAAGAAGAATACTTTTTTCAGCATGGTAACTCGATTTTTAGACTACATAAATTCACTATAACTTTGTGGATAGCTTGCTTTTGGAGTAGGAAGACACCTATTGATTTTGGGGTCATTAGGTTAAAGGTCAATATCTCGGTCAATATCTTGGTGAGTCAGATAAAAACTGAAATTATTTTTTGCCAGTAAAGTTTTCTTCTCAACCACTTACCTGACCAAACTTTATGAATGGACTAGGGACAATAAGAAACCTTTTGATTAGAGGTCAGTGTCAAAAGTCATCATCAGTGTAATAACAACTTGGGAGAACATTTCTGTAAATTAACTGTATTTAAATACTACATACTGGCACAAAACTGTATGGATTGCCTGCTGATATGGGATTGAAAAAGCTATAGATGTTGTGCTTGACAGTTTGAAAATAAAGGTTGCAATGACCCAAATAAAGACACGTCTTGTTTTTGGTCATTGCTGTCCATAGTCAGCTCTGACCAGGTAGTGCTTACATTTACAGCTGTTAAACACAGGATGGTTGTATTATGTACTATTTCTGAAATAATTATTAATCAATAATCTGAAACAAATTTTAACTTACTACAAGAAAGGAACATTATATAGGATGCCAAATGATACCAAGTTTCATGATTTCGATTTACCTTTCTCTCTCAATCTTTCAACAGCTGACATATATTTTATTTCTGTTGTTTGATTCATTATGATGAATTAAGCAGTAACAAGTTATTTATTGTTTTCAAATTGCTTATCAAATGTGTAGTTTTATCTCAACTGGTCATAGACCAGAAGAGCTTATAGGATGGGTTGTTGTCTGTTGTCCATCAGTCTGTTATCACAAGTTTATTAGAACTACCCCTCCTAAACTACTTGGAGGATTGCCATGGAACTTTATAAATACATTCGTCGCAAGGTCTAACTGGTCATTTATAAACATTCTGTTCGGTCATCCAGTATGGTCACGAAAGTGGCTGTTTTGAAAATCTTGTTATTGCTATGCCTGGTGAATAGAAAGCCATATCAGTATACGGTTTTTACTAGAGGACTTCTTGAGATGTCTAGTTAGTCTTAGGTGAAAATGGTGGCAATCTAACTTCCAATATGGCCACCATGGTGGACATTTTGAAAACCTTGTTGTTGCTTCACCTCCTAGATGGAGGGTCAAATTAACAGGGGGTTTATACCAAATGACTTGATAGGATATCTAGTTCGTCCTAAATTGAAACTATGCCAATCTTACAGCCACTATAGCTGCCATGATGGTCATTTGGCATGGGGTTTTCACCAGAAGACTTCTAATGGTATCTAGTCAATGGTGCCAATCTGACATGCAAATGTGATCAGTTTGAAAATCTTGTTATTGTCCAAGACTGTTAGACATGTTTTCAATGCTCAACAGCAAAAAAGAAGAAATGGTCTTAATTTGGATTCTTGGAAATTCATTTTGAACTGTAGAGTTTAAAGGGACTTTTGTTGACATATACAGTAGCCTGCATCCTATAATGACACCATTTCTGCAATAATAAAGTGGCCGTATAAACAGAGTGGCTTCTCAATTGGTGGAGGAGGGATAGATAATAATTAAAATATACTGTTTTTTGGTGTCAGACATGGTGGCGGTTTATAAAAAGGGTGGCCTTAAGAAGTTGGGTAGCACTGTACAATGATTGATGTACCCATCCTTAGAATCTCACTCAGTAAAGTCCACAGGATCTATTAGTAATCATGTCCATCATTTGGAGTCTGCAAGATAACTTTACTTTGATTTATTGGATTTAAAATAGGTTCGATATTCAGCTTTATCTTGGTAAGACCGCAAAAGAATTTGATTTCCAGACATCTTTGTTATCAGTTGGAGGAGTTATGGTCCCTGATAGACTGTCCTCCTAACTTTTCATTTCCACATCTTCATTTGACAACGTATTCTTTATTTCAACCAAATTTGTCATACATTTTTATATTGATGAGACCTTGAATGAACTGTATTTCCAGCATTGTGTCATTTTTTAGAGGAGTTATGGCCCCTGATTGCCCATTCTTCCGAGTTAAATTTCCAACATATCTTCCTAATTTAAGGCCATGCCAAGCAAAGTGTAGTGGACAGGTCCCTTTCTAATATACCCATCATTAATATCGTAGTTTTGGACAAAGTGTAGTGGACAAGTCCCTTTGTAATAATACCCATCATTAATATCGTAGTTTTGGATTTTGAATGTTTTGTGGATATCTTTAACCATCATTGATACTGTTTCAATTGATATTCAGTTCATAAGTCATCAGTTGTTCATATCTCTAATTTAAGGGTATACTATGAATATTGGTAATCTAGTGGATCACCTATGACCCATTTGGGTCCCATGTGATCAGTCATAACACTAATGCTGTCACCTGTACAAGAGTCATGAAATTCTCAGTTAGTACCAAAATATTATAAGAAGCTATTGTCTGAGTTTTTAGGTCACTGGATGATATGGTCGGGTTAAAATATGGTATGGCCCTGCATCTCTTGTGTGTTGACCCTCATCTACCATGCATCATGCATCCCTCAACATTTGCTATTTTGAACTTGTCACAAATCAATTGACAAATTTCCACTGAATGTAGCAGATAGGACCCTGTATGAAGGGCTTTTCATGGCTCTAACTTTGCACAGAAAACCAGTAGACGCGACTTTCCTCTGCAGAAAAAAAAGAGAGAAGTGAGAGAATCTTTGGGAGAAATATTGTAAATATAATTTGCATTTGCAAGTATATAATATAAAACAAATGAATTGAAATATCAATAATGTTTTTACTGTGGACAGTAAAAGCATGTTTCTGCATATCTACAGCAGAATGTTCTACTTATGTTTTGAAACTAAAGACTCTAGTGCTGCACACTTACAGTATATACTCACATATAGGTCAGAGCTAATTGAATAATGTGCAACAGATCTTGCAGTTTGTTAGGAGTGATTAGAGGGACAAACAACATCGACTGTGATCTGCTGGTGCAATACAATCTTATACAGACCTATTATAATGTGCTATTTGATGCTGGTGAAACACTGAAGTATTCCCAGCAATATACAGTATTTACACATACTATTAAAATTTTAAAAGGTGACATTTTCGTAAGAGGTTTACCAAAGTATTAAAATTTATTTATCTCATTTTTTACTTTATTTACTTGCTAGCTTGTTTCTTAATATGTATTGTTTCAGAACTTGATCACACTGTTTTTTCTAATAAAGACTAAAGGTGTTCTGTTTGGAATTCTTGGGTTTGTTGCCCAACAAACAACTATGCACATGTCTGGCTATTTTTGTTTGTTTTTCAATAGCTTGTCTTTTGGTACAAAATAATTAGAGTTAGTGAAAATTGAAACAAAATTAAACTGTCTCATTAGATCATCTTCTCATATTGAAAAAGGATGCAAGACAAGGGATGATTTTATAAAAGCCTAAGCTGTTAATTATGTTAATTAGTCTCCCAGCAAATTTGGCCTTCATTACAAAAAGATTATTTCAAATATTATTTATCAAGTTATTATGAATGATAACTTGAGAAACTTAATATCAGATGCAGAGAATGCACAAAATACTGGTGCTGAAGTTGTACATTTTGTGCTGTATGGAAAGAAGTTTAAAACATCTTTAGACTTTCAGACATGTACAGACCATTGTCCACTTTATCCTTGTGCATTTCCATAAGATTCACACTTAACATAACATGTACATCTCACTGTCTTTCTTGATCATGTTTGTGATGTCGGTCTTTCATGTTCTCTGATTTGTAACATCTTTGTCATGGCAGCATACCTTGCAAGAACTTGCACATCTTTCCAGGTGTCAGTGGTTAATGTGGTGGACTTGCAACCAAACTGATATGGGTTCAAATCCTACTGTTGCATAAGCCTGGTACAGCTACATTGATGTGCCTTGAACAAGGCTCTTTACTCCATTTGTCTCAATACTATAACTCACTTCTGTTGCTGTGCTTGTAAACATAAAATCCCCAAACCAACACAGTTTGATTGCCCATGAATTATTCCAATAAATTAGTCCCCAGACCTGCACATTAACTCCCCGAGATAAGTAAACTCATTGATACATAAATGAACCACCAGATCTATGCTTCCTGTTTTTTTATCTTCAAACTGAATGGACCTACAGTATATAGTTCTGCTTCTCCTCTCATGTACATGTGTAAATCACTTCTGTTACATTTTCCCCCTAATTTGAAAGATTTTTATCGTTTTGTTGAAGTTACCCTTAACCATGATGTCAAAGCGTAAGAACGATAGTAAAACCCAACTTATGTAAAAACTGACTTAGGATGAGGTCCCAAGAATGTGACCCTTATGTATCTCATTGAATTGCTGTATTTATATGTTGTTGAGTTGGGGTATGATCTCACTAATTAATAAAACATTGCAATTATTGCAGACAGATTTGTGCACAACATACACATGTATATGATGACCATTTTTAGACACCAGTATTTCTCACTGCTCTTGGGTTTTGGCAATTTGTACAGCCTATTTCTGTAACAAATCTAATGTCTTACAGCTTAACTTGTATATCTTCATGGAATCAAATAACTGAACCTTCTGTTATGGTTTCAAATTACTGGACTACATTGGTGGATAATCAGCAGCTCCATCAATACTGAGGGACCCATCATATGCAACATCACTCAGTGAGAAAGGTTGTTTTGGCTATGTGTCTCAAGTTTCTGTGGATTTGTCATTTGGTGAATATCTCATTAGGTAACTATCACAGTTCAGCAATGAATGAAATTACAGAATTGATGGATTTTTAACTGGCAGTAGCTGAGCGAGATGGTTTACATTGTAATATTAATACACCTATTTTATAATTTGATATGTTCTTGAACTTTGATAATGGTAACATAACTAGATATCACTTTTGTCATAATTTTTTGACAAATGTCCACCAGACCTAGTTACAGATGTCTGACTCTGGTGATTATTTTACTTTCTCATCACCTAAGGGACCGCTCCTGTGGCTTAGTGGTTGGAGCATCCATCTCAAATGTGGGAGGTCATGGGTTCAAATCCCAGCTTATGATTTATGAAAATGGTACTAACAGCTGCCTCGCTTGGCACTCAGCATTAAGAGGTTTGTTAGGGCTGGACAACCTGGTGTCAGAATAATGTGACTGAGTGGGACATCATACTGCATGTCTCTGGAATGATGCCCCAGTGCTAGACATCACTATAAACTGCCACACTGCAGACATCATAGTGATAGGACTGAAAAATTGTTAAAGCTATGTTAATAATCTAAATCACACACACACACATCACTTTAGGAAACAACTCTCCTCCTCCATGCTTTTACTTCCGCAACTCTAACAAACTCATACCCAGTCACTAGGTTCATTTCAACCTACAGTACATTCCACAATACAAATCTTTCTTTATTCAGAATCAGGATGTCAACCTTAGTCTCTACCACAGAGACAAAATTCATCTAAGCAGAAAAGGAACCTCTCAGCTACTGAGAAATATTAACATGTATGCCCCCATTTTCAAGCACTTTAATGAAGAATGCTGTCTCAACTGTGGAGAAACTGGGCACATGACACAGGTATGCCATCATGGCAAACAGATTGAGTGTTTTAGGTGCCATAAATATGGACACAAACAAAGACTTTGTCCATCAATGTATACATATTAGGAAGCTGGCAAAGAGGAGAATGCCAACGCTTCATGTACAAAAAAACTAAATGTACCCAGTGGGACTCTTGACTCTAACTATTCAATGGACACTATTGTAGATGCAAATGTAAATGGATTTTCAGGGTTTGTATGTGACTTTGAAGATGCTAATATATATGAACATTTAAATATAGAAATAGGATATCAGAATGATAAAAGTAGTATGGAGACAATCTCAGTGAGTACCCCATTGCATGATGACATACATGTAATTGATATGAAACTAAATACAAAAGGTTTTAACATAGGTCACTTAAATGTACAAGGTATAGTGGGAAAGATAGACCAGATTAAGTTAATGTTGTCTTCCAAGGAAAATAATATACATGTTTTAGGACTCACTGAAACCAAATTAAATGCTGACCACAATGATGATCTATTTCACTGTCAAGGCTACAATAAACCATTTCGTAGGGACAGAGAGACAGCAGGGGGGGGGTCTTGTTGTATACATTAGGGAAGATGTAAATGTAAAAAGGCGACTTGACTTGGAGTCACATGAAATTGAGAGTATCTGGGTGGAAATTTTTCAAAATAATGCAAAATCTTTCCTAGCTGGTTTCATTTATAGACCACCTTCCTCCAATGCATTTTGGAATGATAACTTTTTGAAACAAATAGAAAATGTTCTAGCACAGGAGAAAGAAACATATATACTCGGAGATATAAATAAGGACCTTCTCAATACTCAAATAAGAAACAACTGGATGGAATGTATTGAATCATTAGGCCTAGACCAGCTGGTAAATGAGCCTACAAGGGTAACAGAAGAATCAAGCACTCTTATTGATTACATTTATACCAACCTACCAGACAATGTGGCTTGTGTTAATGTACTGAATGTTGGTCTTAGTGACCACTATCCTACTTTTATGACAAGAAAGGTTAAATGCAAGAGAAATAAGAAAAATACACACAAAACGATCACTTACAGATCGTTCAAAACTTTTAATGAAGAACAATTTCTCAATGACCTATATAAAGTTCCATGGAGTATGATCCAAAATTTGGATGACATAGATGAAGCCATGAGGGTGTGGACTGACTTATTCATGGATGTAGTATCTAAGCATGCACCACTGAAAGTACATCGAGTAAAGACTGAAATTCAACCTAATTGGCTTACTACTGAAATCCTAGATGCTATGAAAACACGAGACAAATTCAAGGCTATGGAAAACCATGCACAATATAAAGTATGGAGAAATAAAATAACAAGTATGATTAAAAAAGCTAAAAAACTTATTATCAATCATTGCTTGAAAACAAAAAGAGCAACACAAACTCCATTTGGAAAGTCTTCAATGAACTCACTGGAGGAATGCACAAAAAACAGACAAATAAAATTCACTCACTTCTGGTAAATGACACCATAGTCACTAATGAAACTGACATTGCAAATGTTTTCAATGATTTTTTCATCAACATTACCACAAAGTTAAAAGAGCCAGTGATAGAAAACAACTTTAATGAACTGAAAAAGTTCTGCAGCAGTAAAATCTCAAAAGAGGTATGTTTCTCTATCCCACCAGTGTCAAAAAACTTTGTTAACAAAGTCTCAGTGAACTTGATACCAAGAAAGCTACAGGACTTGATCAGATTGGTCCACGACTCATTAAATCTTCTGCCTTTGCTATTGTAGATAGCATAACATTCATAATTAATTTAAGTATTGCAACCTCATCTGTCCCCAAAATATGGAAAACTGCAAAAGTAACTCCTATTCACAAATCTGGTTCTAAGGATGATGCTGATAACTACCGACCAATCTCAATACTACCAACCTTGTCAAAATTGATTGAAAAACATGTCCATGACTCATTCATGTCATATTTAACCAAACACTTGCTGTTACACCCTAATCAACCAGGCTTTAGACAGAACCATTCCTGTGAGACTGCCTTGATCTCCCTAACTGATAAATGGCTTCAAGCACTTGACCAAGGTAGAATAATAGGAACTGTATTTGTAGATTTCAGGAAAGCTTTTGACATGGTGGATCATGAAATTCTTTTGAAGAAACTGAAAATCTACCAGTGTGATGAAAGAACAATTAGATGGTTTACTTCGTACTTAAATGAGAGAACACAACATGTTTACATAAATAATGTTCTGTCTGAACCTGAAACAATTAGATATGGAGTACCACAAGGCTCAATTCTAGGTCCACAACTATTCATTTTATTTATTAATGACCTACCACTTTTACTAAGATTCTCAATATCATCTACAGATCTCTATGCAGATGACACAACATTGTCAGACATCCAAAACACAAAGCATGAGCTCAAAATTTCTTTACAGAATGCACTAAACAAACTGGAAAACTGGTGCACATGTAATGGCATGGTGGTAAATACTGGTAAAACTAAAATATTACTTATCTCAACATGGCAAAGAAGGACAAATCTTGATAGTGATGAACTATGCCTGACATGGAAGGATACAAATCTGCAAATAGTCTGTCATGATAGGCTACTTGGTGTTCTGGTAGATAATAACCTATCATGGACTGAACATATCAAACATACCAGTAAAAAAGTCAATTCAAGTTTATGGCTTCTCAGTAGGATAAGACATTTTCTCCCAGAAAGGCACAGAAAACTATTTTATAACAGTTACATACAACCCTATTTTGACTACTGTAGTACAGTATGGGGTAATTCAAATGATAAAAACATAGCAAAACTGGCACATCTTCAAAAAAGATCATTTGGGCTAATATCAATCCAGAAAGAAAGCAAGGAAAGTTTAGCTGGTAGGTTAAAAATATTACCTATTAAAGACCGAATCTGTTTGAGAAAAGCCAAATTAATGTACAGGATATCTCAGAATAGTGCTCCTGAATATTTACAATCACTATTCCAGTATAGGCTACCTGGTAATACTCCCCACCTGCGATCCATGTCTACCAAACAGTATAAAATTCCCAAACCAAATAAGGAGTTATTTAAAAAAAAGTTTCCAATACTCTGGAACTCTGCTCTGGAATAGTATTCCAGTTGAGATTAGAAATGCCCACTCAATTTCCTTCTTCCAAACCCAATATATCCAGTGGCTTCAGAGATGCAGCTTAAATAAATAAATTCCTTTGTATGAGGGCCTCAAGGTAGATTAGTTTTTAGCTAATTGTGTTACCCTCTTTAAATAAGGTCATTATTATTATTATTATTACCTTGTGAGGTCCTGATGCAGATAAGGTTAGGCCTTGTACTCTGTTTGGCAAAGAGCCCTGCAGTCCAACAGTAGCCAATGCACCAGGCCGGTCTGCATTCCCACAACTGTCTATAGCTTGTACTTGCCTATATACTCTTCTTGCCATCATTAAATTTTCAATGGCTTATGGCTTATTTAAATTTCATATCTTTAAAAGCATACAAGCTCTTTGTTTTATATTTTTTTACCAAAGTTGATTCAGTTAAATCCCTTCTTAGGTATCAGTGAACAAAGTTTAACTTTTTTTAAATTTGCTTCGTGATTTGTGTGAGTTTGTTAAATCTGAAAAGAATTTAGGGGTTGGCTGCTCTAGAAACCCGAATACAAATCCTACAGCTGTCATGGTAAGCAACTCTTACAAGCACAACATCATATTACAAGATTTATCTCCCTTATTCATTTTCTTGTGTATTCTACTTTTTTTGGTGTTAAAGAATTGAAACTACATGTATTATTGTATGCAGTAGTAATTTTTTAATCTTTTCTATTTTGTAATCAAAACCATATCTGTTGATGCTAATGGTAATATTGTGCTGTTGCAGTGATATTCTTGAATTTTAAGCTCTACTGGTCATTGGCCACAAGTGCTTATGAAATGGTTTGTTGTCCAATGTCCTTCTGTCCATTTGTTATTGTTACTCCTCCTAAACTTCTTGGAGGATTGCCATCAGACCTTACACACTTACACAGACAGACACACATACACATGCACATAATGTTTCGTTTGTCCTGAATGAAAATGGTGCTGATCTGACATCTAATATCGCAACCACAGTTGTTATCTTGAAAATTTTGTTATCACTTCCTACATGGATGGTGTTTTCACTGAAAGATTTGTTATGTTATTCCTTAATGAAAATGTTGTTGATGTCCAGTATAGCTACCATAGCACAGCCATCTTGAAAATCTTCTAATCACAGCTCCTAATTGGATGATTATATCAAATGGGACTAAAAGACATCTTTTCCTGTCTGATGGGACTTAAATAAAACTGGTGCTGATCTGATGTCCAATATGGCAGCCTTCATGAATATCTGGTTATTGCTAGTCTCCTTCTGAATGGATGGTCATATCAACATGGGGTTTTAAATAAAAGGCTTATTATTATGTCTAGTTGGTATTATATGAAAATGGTGTCAATCTCAGGTCCATATGATCAACACTAAGGCCATCTTGAAAAACTTTTTATTGCTACTCTATTTGAGCAGAGAGTCATATTGATGTGGATTTTCACCAGAAGACCTTTTATGATGTTCAGCAGACATTACATGAAATTGATGCCTGTCTAACATCTAATATGGCCACCACTCAGTAGCCATCTTGAAAATGTTTTTGTCAGTACTTCTCGTGAATGGATAGTCATATCAACATGAGATTTTCACTAAAAGACTATGATGTCTAGTGGATTTTAAGTAAAAACAGTGCTGATCTGACATCCAATATGGCCATTAAAACTGTCATATTGAAAATCTTATTGTTAATCCAGGTGCGAGTCATACATCGAGTATGGCTACCACAATGACTGTCCTACTCCCACTGAAAGGATGATACATATTCATCACTTATAAATGAAGTACATGTATACTATACTTATGAGTGAATTGCAAGTCATTCAGTTGCTAGTCACTTACATGTGATATAAGTGACTCCAGCTTGACATGACATTGTGTCTACAAATACATGTCATCCATTCAAAAAAAAGGAAAAAATGTAAGAGGTGAACAATATGTTGTGATGCATCCATTCTTATGACAGTTAGTTTAATGATCCCAACACTTTAGCTTTCTGCTTTGCACCACTTTCAAAACAGCTTGCTCCTTATCAGATTTTTAACTGAAATAAAAGGCGATACCATAAACATAATTGATTTACCGCGTAATAGATACATTCAATTTTTCTTTCAAACATACATCTTTGACAACATTCCCCATCATCAAATAGGCCAGTTAAATGAATCCGAAATCAGGGACCGGTCTGGTGGCCTAGTGGTTAGAGTGTCCACCCCTGATGTAGGAGATCATGGGTTCAAACCCTGGCTGAGTCATACCAAAGACTTCTTAAAAAAATGGTACTAACAGCTGCCTCGCTAGATGCTCAGCATTAAGAGATTAATGTTAGGACTGGTCGGCCTACTGTCAGGATAATAGACTAGATGGGACATGCTACATGTCTGCAACATGATGCCACAGTGCTAGGCATCACTTTAAACTGCCATGCTGCAGATATCATAGCGATATGACTGGAAAATTGTTAAAGATACAATAAAAATCTAAATCACACACACACACTGAAATCAGGTTCTAACAGGTGTCAGCATGGTTTTCTCTCAGAATCTGATGGTCATTCCAGTTCAGCTTGTAAATAAAGAATTTGTAACAATCAATTGGCATAATGTGAACCAATTATATATATGTATGCTGTATGATTCTTTAAAGAATGTTGAGTGAACAAAATAAAACCACAATTAGGAAGCCAGCAATAAATTATTTTCTAGTATATCATTGAAATATACATGAATTAATGCTTAATGAGAGATACTATTGTTTTAAATGAAATTGTAGAGAAAGAAAATGTATTGCTTAAAGCTGAAAAGTCCATTTCAAGATGTGACCCCAATGTGTAGGTTTGTATTCTCACTCATGTCCCCATTTTACAGTTCACACATATGCACCGATCACTACCATCACTTTCTTTCCACATGGGTTCAAGTCTCTGGCTCAACCAACTTGTGGGTATGTCAAAAAGCTTGCCAGTAGGTTCCCATGGGTCAGTGGTTATTATCAGGGCTATACCTAGTTCTTTTTTCCACCAATTACCCTATGTAATCGCTTATAAGATGAGTCCAACTGCAGACTGCACAAACACAGATTGGCCATCACATAATGCACTGGCAGATCTGGGTCTGTTCAGTTTGTTATCAGTAATCAGTGAAACAAACAAAACATACCCTGATTATACTATGTTCGAACAGGATGTTTGTTGTTTACAGTTTGACTTGACTTATTAGCAAGTAAATGGTGAGTCCTGAGAAATAGCATTAAACCCACAACAACAACACACACACCTTGCTTTATTTTAGGTTTGATACCCAAAGTCCATCAGAGTTTGAAGTTTTGTGCTGCAGAGTGGTTTAAAATCTATCTTAAGATATTTTAGAGAAACATATGGAATTCTCTTTACTTTGATATGACTCATTAAAAATGATAATGCCATATATACTCACTTATAAGTTGAGTCAAACCATGTAATGCATCTGCAGATCAGGGTCTATTCTATATTGTTTGTTCTACTGATTGCTTATAAGAAGCTGTACAGACCCAGATCTGTCGGTGCATTATGCGATGGCGTATCTGGGTCTCTGCAGTTTGAAGTTGGACTTGACTTATAAGCAAGTATGTACAGTACATTTTAACTTTTTAACTAGTATAAAAGACCACAAAGACCTGTGGGTTAATAGTTGTAGAATTCTAAGTTTGTGCACACTATTTCTGAGTAGTCACAACAGTGGTGTAGGTCAAATTAGGGACATTAGCAGGGGGAAAAAAAACATTTCAATATTTTTGCATGCATTTCTTAGCATGCACTCTGTACCTTCCCTGATAAATAGTTTTCAGCAGCTCTTCAGTGTTCAGAAACTGTTGGTGTAAGATTTTATGCAGAGAGCAATGGAGGTCATGGGGACAGGTTGACTAGATTCTGATATTATGATAAATGGTATTTCCATATGTAGTAAGATTGCTCCATGAAATGCAGTTGATAAGGAGCAATGTTTGTGACTATCAAGCATCATTAATATTTAAATGTTGGAAACTTCCTATAAGAAAAAACAGCTACGAAGACATCTGAAGAAGTAATATCTCCAATTTTGGTTTAATTTCTTTTTATCGGCAGGTTTGTTCATGTATTATTTTAAAGAGATTATATCATGACTTTGTGATATTTGTAAATAATAACATTCTTTGTTGTTTTCACCACTTTTGAAACTGTACAGATGGCAAATGAAGGCAACCATACAACTTGAGTTTACACCATGTACATTAAAAAAGTTTTTTATATGGCAATACAAACTGAAAAGTCCACTATCTTATTATACCTAACATGGCAACTGTTGATATCCTAATCCTATTTGGGGTGTTGGTTGTACATTGGGGACTCTTGCAGTCAAAATCAAGATGAAATTTTGTATATGGTAATTAATTACCGGTACTTGCCAAAAGTGACAGCAAACCAGTCAATTATACAGGTAATAGCCTTTGTGGGAAACTTGTCAAGATAGCTGCGTTTCGAACTGCCTCTCAATTATTGAATTTATCAGTCTTGCATAAAGGAGAAAAGTAGTAATGCTCATTTAAATAATGTATTCGATTTCTTTTGTATATGATTTATGAGTGTTATAAGTTGAAAATTATGCATTAAATTCTTTCCTTTTGCTTATTAATTCATTCATATTATTTTCATAAAAAATCATATAAAGTTATTGAGGAACATGCTTTTTAATTACAACTTATTGTAAAAATGTTGAGACTTCTAATTGAAACTAAAAAGTGAATCAATACTTTCATTACTTAAATATTGATTATAAATGTGTTTTTATTCTTTGAATCTCTTTGTCATATGATTTATTTATAATAATTTTGGGCTATGTGTCAGTTCTGTTTTGCTTTATTTGAGATATACTGTTTAAAATTATGACTTGTAGAATCTCAGCTGGTTGTGTTTTTGGCATGATGAACCAATGGACATAAGGGACAACTTGGTAATCTAGTTTAATATACCAGTAGGTGTTTGCAGTTTAAATCCAGTGTGCAGTTGCTTTGACAGACAACAGCTGAAATACATGTGCACACCTGTAGAGGACTAATTAAAAGTGAGGACAGTGATAAAGCATGAAAGAAGTGGCATGCTTAAACTGGAATTTAATAGTGTCTTTGACCTTTTAACAGCAAATGTTTTAGAAATTACAGGGTAACAAAGAAATAGGTAATATTTTTAATGAAATTTGTACCAATTTTGCAACAGAATACATTAAAGTACACTGTATATAACAATCCAAGTGATATTATAACAAAGAAATTCAGAGAGTTTGTATCTATCAGTTGTTGGAAGGTACCATGTTTGATGCAGCACCTGTTAAAACACCACATGTTTGCAAATTTCTAAAATCCTTTGTCATAAAAAAAATCAACTGGCCTAGATTGAATCAGTGAGCATTCAGTAAAAATTGGTACTGACCATATCCATCAAAGCATTACTGCCATTATGAACTCAGTTATCAAAACAATTTATCTCCTAAACCAATGAAAATCTTCCCAAGTTATGCCTGTCTTCAAAAACAAGGCACAAGAGATGGTAAACATAATTGTTGGCTGATTTCTGTTTTTCCTATACTATCAAAACTATGTGAATCACATATTTTATGACTCTATAGTTTTAAACTAAGTAAAACAATACCCTTTGTAACAACAGGAATCAGGTGACTGTCCCAGCCAATGGGAAATTACCCCAAACTTGTCAACATGTTCATTATTATGATAAATATTCTACATTGTCAACACCTATTTATAGCTCATTGGCAATCTACAGTTCTGCACCAAAAGTGAAAACACAATATATACATAACACAAGTCTATACCCATTTTGTTCCAGTTTATGAATAGATAATTTATTATTTCAAAAAAATTAATTAGGGTTAGAAAATGCCACTCTTATCAAATGATAAAATACCAAATATTTTTTGAATGAATAAATAGATAAAGGAAATTTTATTGTGTGTTGCTTTTCGATTTTGGAAAAACATTGGCCTGTTCAATCACAATTTGTCTATTTCAGAAATTATAATTGATGGGTATTAAAGTTTAAAACTATCTTTTATTTGGGGCCCTGAGTGGCCGAGTGGTCTAAAGTGCTCACCATTCCGGATCACTGCCATCTCACCTCTGTCTGTGTGGGTTCCAGTCCAAGGCTCGGCTAGCATGGGTACATGGGAAAGCCTGCCAGTAGCTTCTCGTGGGTCAGTGGTTCTTCCCTGGGTTTTCCAAGGTTCTTCCTCCACCATTTATACTGGCTGCCATGTATAGCCTATCTTGTGCTGAAAAATTGCGTTAAACCCCACAACAACAACAACTACATTGCAAGAAAGAAATAGTTTAACAACGACAAAAAAATGTCAGTATGGCTATCCATTCTGAGAAGTAGCTTTTACAAATGTTTTAAAATTTTAGGAAGTTACATTTTCATTTTTGAACCAACCATAAAAAGAAAATGTTGTTGTTGTTGTTGTTGTAGGGTTTAACACCATTATACAGAGAAATGGGAGACAAGTTTATATTTAGTTTATATTTAAGCAGCAGATCTAACATCATTGTTTTAATGTGTTTTAAAAACTTCATTCCAGGTCACTTCAGGAGTTCCTCAAGGGACAATTTTAGGACATTTCTTTTTACTGTTTAAATTTATCTTGCAATGATATCTGATTATACATATATGTTATAAGTGTGAATAAGATAGCTGTTCAACCAAATATTTATTAAATTGAGAGTAAGCTAAATTCTGACATGAAACTTTCAGTTTGATGTACCAACAATGCCATGTGCATAAATTCTCAAAAAAACAAAACCCAGCATTTTTAATTCTGCTCATTAGACCAGCAGAGCTTATGGGATGGTCTGTTTTCTGTCATCTGTCTGTTACCACAAGTTTGTTATCAACACTCCTCCAAAACTGTTTGGAGGATTGCATTGAAACTGTACACACACATTCATCCTATGGTCTAGTTTGTCCTAAATGATAATGTTGCTGGTTGGACATCCAGTATGGCTACTACAGTGGCTATCTTGAAAATCTTACCACTACCGGTACTTCATCTAAATGGATGGTCATATCAGTATGGGGTTTTCACTCAAAGACTTCTTATGATGTCTAGTTGGTCCTAAATGAAAATAGTGCCAATCTGATGTCCAGCATAGCAGCCATCTTGAAACTTTGTCGCTACTCCTCCTGTTTGGTTGGTCATATCAGTATGGGGTTTCTGTGAAAGACTTTTTATGATGTGTGGTTGGTCCTAAATCAAAACAATGCCCATCAGATATCCAATATGGTCACCACAATAGACTTTATGATCCTATCAACATGGGGGTTTTCACTGAAAGAATTATTATACGGTCTAGCTGTTCTAAAATAAAGATGGTGTTGATCTGACTTTCAGTATGGCCACCATGGCAGAGTCTTAATATTTTTTATTATCATAACTCTGTTTGAACAGAAAGTCATTTTGACATGGAGTTTTTATCAAAAGACTTCTTATAATGTCTGGATGGTCTTAAATGAAAATGGTGCCAATCTGATGTCCAATATGGCTACCACAGCAAACGTTTTTGAAAACCTTGTTTTTGCTGCTCCTCCTGAATGGAAAGTCATTTCTTGAAAGATATTGTTATCTCTATTCCTTCCCAAATGGATGGCTATATCAACATGGGCTTTCACCAATAGACTTCCTATGATACCTAGTTGGTCCTAAATGAAAATGATGCCAGTCATATATCCAATATGGCTGCCATAATGACTGCCTTAAACATCTTGTCATTGCTGGATGATCATCATGAATGATTTCATCAAAATACTTCCAATGATGTCTTCTCTGTCAGAAATGAAAATGTGCCAAGTGATGACATCCAGTATGTGTATCACAGCAGTTTTTCATGTGCTGGTAATTAGATATTTTTGTTATTGCTGAAGAATATCAGATATGGTTTCAACACTCTGCAGTTAAAAGGAAGAAATGGTTTTATCTTTAAAATTCTTTTCACCCAGTTGATCATCACTTGCTTAAGAGGGACTCTGATACTAATTGGACCTACTGAACAGAAAAGGAGAATGCAAAAGGAGCTTTCTGTACACCATGGAGATAACAAGCTTGAATTAAGGAAACTTTCAGGAGTGACAGTTGATGACACTCATGGAATAAACAAAACAACTCTATGTAACAGAATTTCTGTAGAATTATTTTGTTCAAACATTAATCATTATTAATACTTATGCATTCCATTATTGTTGTCCCCAATGATAATATTTATATAGTCCATGTATTTTATTGTCCCCAATGATAATACTTACATAGTCCACATATTTTATTGTCCCGAGTCAATGATAATACTTAAGTGGTCCATGTATTTTATTGTACCAAGTCAATGATAATACTTACATGATCCATGTATTTTATCATCCCCAATGATAATACATACATAATTCATGTATTTTATTGTCCCCAGTCAGTGATAATACTTAAGTAGTCCTTGTATTTTATTGTCCCCAGTTAATAATAACACTGATGTGGTTCATGTATTTTATTGTCTCCAGCTAATGATAATACTTACATGATCCATGTATTTTATTGTCCCCAATCATTGATAATACTTAAGTAGGCCATGTATTTTATTATCCCCAGTCAGTGATACCCCATGTATTTTATTGTCCCCAGTCAGTGATAATACATACATAGTCCATGTATTTTATTGTCCCCAGCCAATGATAATACTTATGTAGTTCATGTATTTTATTGTCTCCAGCTAATGATAATACTTATGTGGTCTGTGTATTTTATTGTCCCCAATCATTGATAATACTTAAGTAGGCCATGTATTTTATTATCCCCAGTCAGTGATAATACTTTCATACCCCATGTATTTTATTGTCCCCAGTCAGTGATAATACATACATAGTCCATGTATTTTATTGTCCCCAGCCAATGATAATACTTATGTGGTCCATGTATTTTATTATGCATGATGTGAAAACTGTCCATTTTAATATCTCAAGACCTGCATTAGATGCACCTTCAGCTCTCTACTTTCCATTAAGAATAAATAAGGTCTGTTGTTGTTGTTATTATTATTGGTAGTAATAGTATCACGTGAGTAATTGTAACGTATTGACGTCGCTAAGAAATGGTCTTACTTGGGTGAGCTTTGCATACTTAGAACTGTAACTAGCCAATGTGTAGTTAGACACACACAAAAATAAAGATCAATAATGCCTTCAAGTTAATATGTTGGGTAAATTCTGAATATTTTAAGTTATTCTGCAGACATTTTGCATAACAATTCCTCTTTCAGTTCATTTATATATTTATCCATCCATCCATCATCCATTCATCCATCCAGTTAAGTGAATGTCACGGTGGCTCTGTGGCCAGCATGCTTGACTCGATTCCCAAAATGTTTGGATCCTACCTTCCCTTCCATCCTTTAAATTACAATTATTTTATTTATAATATGATATGATAGTATTATATGACAGAGAGGTGATTTAGAGGGATAGATAATAATTTATTTACTAATCATCATCGTTATCAGCATTACATATCGATTTTTTGAAATGCTCTATACTTGTAAAGTATTTTTAATATTCACTCACCACAAATTTCTACTTCAGTGAGTCCATTAGTTACACATTTTAGTGCACTACCTTGTTAAGTATAATGCACTGCCTTGTTAACCCTGCACTTTTATTGGCATTGTATCCATGCATGAGTCTGTCCACCTGTTAATCAGTTGACTGCTTCCTAAACGCAATTTTGTAAACTAGTCTGTACTTACAGCCTGCAGTTTTAACCTGCAGCTTTTGTATTGTATAAGGGTGTGTAGTTTGTTTAGTGGGCTGAATAAATGGAACAATTCTGATACCTTAAAACAAATGACAGGAAATATACATGTAACTGACAAGTAGTTTGAAAGAGCAGACTATAGGAATGCCAGGATTTTACAGAACACCTGTGTTTATATAATACTTTGTTTTCAAGTAGTTTTTTCTTTAAAAATGGTTGGATTTCCAGTATTCTACACACTAGGCACAAAACTATGACTTTTAGGACACCCAGAGGCAGGGTTAATTTCAGTGATTATGAAATGGACCATAATAGCATGCATGTGCTGGTTATGGAGTAATTGCAATTTATACAAAAGCAGCCCTCAACTGCAACCCCCAGCCCCACTCCCAGGGAACAGATCAAAATTTGAAAACCATTGTGCACATCTGGGGACCACCCCCACCCCCAGCATCAGCAGTGCCTGTCACATCTCGGCACAACATAGGTTTTAATCAGATCCAAACAATCAAAACTTTTGGACGTGGGGTAACAGAGACATTACAACTTGTGTATAAGTAGAACAAGTAAGGATTCAAATCAATATACTGTATTTACTGTATTTGTTGGAACACCATTAAGTAATTTTTGTGTGCACTGTATGTTCTGGGACACATTGGTTTTTTTTCGAGTTGTAAGTTGTGGGACACCTTTTAAATCATTCAAAAATTACATGTCAGAAAATGCACTCAAACAAAAATTTTAATAAAGAAAACTTTAAAAAAGGACATGCTGTGAGTGTCATTTGTTTACACTTTTCTTCCTTGATGCAGATTTGCTAAGAACAAGAGCTCAGGTAAGAATGAATCGTTTGTGTATATGAGAACAAGTTCAGCTTTTTCTGTTCTAATTTTTGCTTCAACAAAAATTTCTTTAAATTAAATATCGAGGTTTATTTGCCGTTCGTGCTCATTACATAACTTATTTTGGCAAAATAACTATTGATGAACACAGTATAAATTATTCACTGTAATTTACTTAAAAATATATTCAGAGAGAGAGAGAAAGAAAGAGAGAGAGAGAGATACTGGTAGATAGTGATGGTACAGAGTGATTGATAAACATTCTAATTCCTAAACCGAACATCTTTTATTTACACAGCAGTGATATCTGACATAATCCAAGTACTGCTAAACAAACTTGAATGCCGTTAATATATTTAATTTAAATCCTTCAATCTGTCCACATTCTTAATTGCCCACTCAACCTCCTCAGGCTCACATCCATCAAATTCATCCTCTTCACTGTCGCTGTCATCACATTCAGTATCTTTTATCATATTGTCCTCAGGGCCATTCAAGTTATTGTTAATACCACAAACTCTAAATGATTTTTGAAATCGTCTTCTTCTCTTCTTGCCCTTATGAATTCATGGAATAATTTTAAATTTCTCCCATAAAATCTTCTGTGAGACGCTGGGCCATCATTGTCCGTGAACGAAACTCGAGCTTGTGTAGCTTTAAAAACCTGTTACCCAGTTCCTACTGACTTAAAACTCAATTTCTGGAGGTTCACTTGACACAAATTCCTTGGCATAAGCGCATATAGTGTCCACACTAACAGGGATCTGCAGATCGTGCTGGACGAGAACAATTTTGCGATTTTTCCATCTAACTCATTCCATATGATACTGGTCTCCCACTCCTTGCTAAATATCCCCATTCATTCAGCTGCTGAGAAAAATCTATTTTTGACAAATTTGCAATGATTGATTTGGGGATATTGAAATGTCTTGCTGTTACTTGAATTCCATGCAGTTTTGAGAAATTTACAACTTCCTCTTTTTGCTTTAATGTAAAACGCTTGTAATGCCCTCACATGACATCATCATTTTCATAGGCATCATCTCTCTGTTGACTGGGGTCTCCAGTTTCTTGTCTTTTTGCAGCTGGTTCATTTTCTTTTACATCACACTCCTCCTCTCTAGCACGCTTTTTTTGGTCGACCTACAGGCCTTTGATATCCTACTGGTAAGTTCAAACAATGAGTTTATGGCTGTTACAAGGTGTGTTTATTCAACACCTGGGCTTTCATTTATATGCCATCTGTAGTCTAATTGAAACAAACAGGTTTCAAGTTCTTCAGTGTAAATAGTATACACAGCATTAACTTGCCTTAATAATACTTTTTGTAACCCATGGAATCAAAAAGATTGTCATTTGTACTCACAGTGAATTTATTTCTAATAATGATTTTAGTTTGCGAGATACTTTCATATTGTTACCCTGGATGTAAGACACTCTTGGTTATTTTGTACCTTATACCCTGTCATACATGAATGGCAGGTGCTTTCAAGCAATGGGGTTGATAATTCTCACTTGCTGTCTCTCTCTCTCATTCGTATGTGATTTTGCAGGATCCAGTTTTCATTCTCATGACATTCAAACCTTTCAGGACAACCAAACATGATTCATTTCTCAATATTCACGTCAATGACCAATGTGTTGTGTTGTCTGACGAAAGTGATAACACTATGGATGCATTGTCTACTTATACAGAGTTTGTGGATATATTTTACCTTTAATAAAATGCTAATGCAGATCAAAAAAGTGAAAAAAATGATAACAGTACAAGGTTAGTTTCTTTCATTTTATTATCAAATAAGCATTTTATTTATCTATTTTATTTTAACATGTGGTGTGGCTGGTTACATGGGGGTGGGGTGCAAATTGAACACAATTTGTTTCATTTCCCAAGTCTTGGGCCGCAGGATGTAGGTTTTTAAAAAATTCACCATAAGTTCTGGGACATGAAAAAAAAATATTTTTTCATGTCCCAACACATGCGGTAAATATGGTATGTCAATTTACAAATACTGTGCATGCACCCAGTAGTAAATATTATGCATAGGCAGTGGGTGCAGTCACTTTTATCCTTTGCTATCCATTTGCTTCAGAACCCAGCTGTCAGTAATCTGTAAAAACAAATTCTTTAAGATCTTTGCTGCACATAATTTGCAAACACAAATAAGTTTGGTTTTTAAACTTGTATTGTGTCTTAGGTCAGCTGAAATTATTATATATAGAATGAGGTTAACAAAATTATTCATCTTTTAAATTCAATCTGTGGATTCATTTACTGTTGTGTTCAGATATAATTTGAGAGGAATCATTAATTGAAAATATTCATTGCAATTACAAAGTGCCAATTGACTATTTGGTGTAAACACTTCTTTAGGATTATTGTTAATTCATTCAAAGACATTCTGGATTATATCATTGTGATACATCAAGACTATTGATGCATCAGCAGATTCAAGGCTATTGGTGTATTTGCAAATATCTTTCAGTTCATGCTACTAAAACACTTGTGTGTTCATTAGTACTTTCAAGACTGGACTATTGTAACTCAATTCTGTCTGGTTCATGTCAATATCTGCTCCAGAAACTTCAAAAAGTTCAAAACACAGCTGCACGGATCATACTTAGAGTACCACGATCAGAGCACACCTCCCCGCTGCTCTGTACCCTACACTGGCTATCCATTCGATCCAGAATCAAACACAAAATTTGTTCTCTGTGCTACGTTTCACTGTCGGAGTCTAGTCCAACATACCTATCTGACCTCACCCATGTGTACACACCAGCAAGATACTTACACACACTCCTCTTCTGACAATCGTATACTCATTATTCCCACTATGAAAACAAAGTCATATGGACAGCATTCTTTTGCATACCAGGGCCCAGCAACAAGAGGGCTCGCAAAACTCACTTATTTCGACTGCAAGAACAAACTTAAAGACCTAATAATGTTTCCTACCTTAAATATTCACGGCATGTTTTTTTTTAATGTTTTCTAATTTCATGGTGTTTGTTTTTGTAATCATATAATGTAATCATTATATGTTTTTTATCTTATAGGTGTTGTCTAATGTTGTAAAGCGCTTAGAGCTTCTAAAGATTAGGCGCTATACAAAGTCCTCATTATTATTATTATTATTAGCGCATTCAGTACTGAAATTCAGAATATTCTAAACATTTGGACTTGGCATAAAACATTTACCTATGATTATTTGGGATTTAATTCAGAATACTGTAAGTTCCTCTTAAATTTTCAGTTTGTAACTTAGAGAAATAAATTGTTTGTTAATTTTTCTAAACTTGTTGGTTTTGCCTCTTTCTGTTATACTTAGTTTAAGATCATAATGTCGTAATGCACCACATTAGAGACAGCTTGCTCAATATAAATATTTTTGTTGAAATAAAGCAAACAAATGATAAATATAAAAATATTTGTCAATAAAATCATTCTTCAAACATATTGGAAACTGGAGATGTGGATTGGAGGAGCAGGTGTGTTGGGGGTACCAAAGACTTTTATATTGTGATCGTCTTGATTTAACCTCACCCTTCCTGTTTCCATTTACTGATAACGGGTAGTATCAATTTCATTTGTAACAAGACCCTATGCATATACTCCGGCAGAAATGGTGATCATCATGTCTGGTACACCAATTAACATACATTGATCAAATGTTTTTCTCTGCTGAAAATTACATAGGATTATTTTATATTTTCATATTTCAATCACATGTTTATTGGTTAAAGTTATAAAATATTAAGGAAGTTAATTACAAATGGATTGCATGAAGCACATTATTAGAATGCAGAAAATGTTGAAAGAAAAAAAAAAGTTTTTTGAAGTGGTTTGATTATCTTTTTTGCGAGAACTTCAAAAATTCTTTAGTAAACTTTTACTATCACTTTATTTTTCTGCCAGTCTTAATTTCTTCTATAGAACATGAAGGTGTCTTTTAAGTTTTCATATTGAGTCATAAGATGAATTGTTATCAACAAAGCTTTGTTATGTCAAGTCCAAGAAGCAAAAGGGTTCAGAATGTCATATTATCGGAATACATGTATGTGGATATCAAAATGTATGTTTAAAAACAATTACTGTGTACCAACCTTACGTTAGAGCACTATGCATGTTATCTAAATTTAACTGACTTAACTGGAATTATTTTTGTTCTGAGTGTCTATTTGCAAAAGCTTCAGAGGAAAAAGAATCGATGAGATGTTGCAGTGTATGTACAAAACATTTTAAAGAACTAATTCATTTGTAAACTATTTATATCCCACATTGATTTTGGAAAATCATGTACATACTCTGCAGCTGCTGTGCTAAAGAATAAATATTTTATTACACAATTTGTCAAATTAATAATGAAAACAAGATCAGAACAGGTCAGGAAATAAAATATATGGTAAAGTTGTCATTGGATCATGTTTCAACTATCCTTCATGGTAGGTCAGGGAAGTACATCCCTGTTTCAAAGTGCAACTTTAATGTCCAGTTGTGTATTTTCACTTGTGCCCCCTTTTCATAATTGACAAACATACACACACATTTCTTTATTGGAGCCCCGAGTGGCCGAGTGGTCTAAAGCGCTCACCGTTCTGGATCACTGCCATCTCGCCTCTGTGTGGGTTCGAGTCCAAGGCTCGGCTAGCGTGGTTATGTGGGAAAGCCTGCCAGTAGCCTCTCGTGGGTCAGTGGTTCTTCCCTGCATTTTCCAGGGTTCTTCCTCCACCATTTATACTGGCCGCCATGTATAGCCTATCTTGTGCTGAAAATGGCATTAAACCCTAGAACAACAACAACAACATTTCTTTATTCTTTAAAACATTTTTTAATCTTATAGCATTTGTAATGCAAAACATGCTGAAATTCTTTTTTTTTTAAAACAAGACTTTCAAAATTGATAAATCTTTTCGGAATTTATGAATTTTTAATTTGTTGAACTTGGATTATTTTTTGCAGTAAACCTTGGACTGTTGTTTGGAAGTCCATGAACATCCAGTTCACTTCATTTGAAATGATAAAAGCAGTCAAATTTTGGCAGACTCAGCTTTAAGTTACCTAACAGTTTTGGAATATTAGATAATTTGTATTTGTTCTTTATAGTCAGAACAGTGCTGTATTTAGCAGTTTTTGAGGAATAATTAAAGTTTTAAGCATAATTTTTGGAAAACATTTATTATCTAATCTTCATTTTACCAGTAGCCAAAACATGCATAAAAAGTAGTGACCCTTGTGAATTTTTGGGTGGCCAATGTTATATAATTTGAATGGGTCAGTGGCATCATGAGGCTGAATCTAGATTCAAACTTTTTCATATGTTAAAAGTTCGCAATTTGCACTTCATTTTTCTCTGTAAATTTAATCATTCCTATTCCCAGGACCAGTGTGATTTCCAGTTTTGTGTAAAATGTAGCAGTGTCAAGACTGTAAAGTTGATGCAGTGTCTGGACTTCACAACAGTCCAGATCATAAACCACATGAAATGATTGGCCGTTGTGATATGATGCATGGTCATATCAGCTGGCAATAAATCTTAAACTGCCAAGCTCATCCAAAACTGAGATAGAGTTGGCTATATTCATCCATATACACGTTCATCACAGTTTGCAGTGCGTATTGAATATCACTTGCAGTAACATTATTTTGGTTGGTAGAGCAGAAGGGGGCTTAAAGTTGGCAATGAATTTGCCAAACAATTCATCAAAAGTGAAGAGGTTGGTCAAACGCAAGGATTTGACTCGTAACATATTTTGGCCATTGATTGGGACACAGTAGCTGTTGGTTGTATTTATGACAGGTATAATGTGATAACAACTGATTCATGAGCCAGCCTTCTCTGAATAGAGATAATATATAGCAAGTTGTCAATAACCAATTATGGAATGGAAATCAGTAAATCAATCATCTAAGCCATTGGGTGTCAGAAGAAATGGCTCACAGATAATAATTCATGTGAGGTACTGCTATTTTAAATTTGTGCTTCTATAGGAGGAAGAATTTAAATGACAGCTTTACAGTAAATATTCAATGAAAAAAAAGTCTTGTATTTCAACACAGTCATAGGAAGAAAAGCAAGGAAAATGTGGAGAAATGAGTTGTATGTATGAATGATGTTAGAAATGATGCCCCCAAACAATAGTATTTACATTGGGTATATATTACAATATTTTAACTTCCTTTGTCCCTTTTCTTGGGCAGTTTTTTTTCTTTTTGCTGTTGGTCAGGTCAGGTTGCTGAGTATTTAATATACAATTAATTTTTTCCACCTGTAAAGTTGTATGTATCATTATTTTTGTCTGAAAATGTTGAATATATAAATTTGTGTTTTCAAAAAGTGGTTGTGAATATCATATTGATTTTGTATGAAATACAAAGTTATACACACCAGTTTGAATGATTTATGACCTATTACCAGATCAGAGATAACCACACCATACTTAATAGTCTGGCATATTGTATAAAATGAAACTATTTAATGTGGACACTTACTTAATGTTAATTAGGGATAATTTTGTAGTGCATACTAAGTTTCATTTAGTAAATTTTTATCTCTGCCTACAAAAGGGATCCAGGTGAATGGGATGATTTTGCATACATTTTTTTAAAATAACTCCTGAGTTACTTGTCTCACATATCTGAAACAATGTGGGTATGTGAGAAAGCTTGCTGGTAGCTTCTCGTGGGTCGGTGGTTCTTTCCGGGCTTTCCTGAGTTCATCCTCCACCATTAATACTGGCTGCTATGTATAGCCTATCTTGTGCTGAAAATGGCATTAAACACTACAGCAACAACAACAACAACAACATATCTGAAAATTGGCATGTGTGAATGATGAGCCAAGTTTTCACACATTTATGATGGGAACCCCTGGATCAGGTATTGGGGTCTTTTCATAATTTGGGCATGCACTTGAATTTTCCAATTAATCATGAATAAGAATGACATAGTCAATCATCTAGTGTTACAGAAAAAGGCTGAACTATGTAATTATCTGTTCTGGATCTGGTCTTTATATGTAACTTAGTCATTGGCTGGTATTACTACCATTTTCCTTTGTAATCTGCCTCGTTCTGTGAAATCTGTCTTTACTAACTTAAGTTTCTTTTTAATATTGCTAAATTTTTCATTTATGTATATTCCTTTGAAAAAACTATAGTTGGTTGCTCAGTTTTTAATAGTATTTCTCAGTACCTTATCTGGTCATATCATGACAAGGAAATGGAAGCTAGGTGCCTGTTCCAAAGATGGAGGCAGGTGACTTGGGTTTTCCTTTGTTGATATTGAACCCTTGTCCCTTGGATTAGGAGTCCAATCCTCAGCCAAGTAAGCAATCATGGCTCACTGAAGAATGTTCTTACATCATTTATGCAACTGCAGTATACAGTGTACTGGCAGATGTCAGCAGCCATGGGTCATACAGCCTTCAAGAAACTTTGAATTTCAGGTGTTGCCTGGAGAACCTGTTGAATTTTTTTTAAGTTGGTTTTATCCTTGGAAAGTCAATGAATTTGTTGAAAACATGTTTGAATATTGCCCCAAAAATTCTTAAATTTATCTGAATAAAGTATATCACTTATAATTAATAACAGTGTGGGTTTTCTATTATTGTCCAAAAATAATTAATAAATAAACAGAATGGGATAACATTTGGTGGATCAAATGGTGCACATCACAGATAGTTAACAAAGTAACATGAAAAAGGTTCAGTTTCTGTAAAACAATATTTTCCTGGCAACTTTTGAAGTCCTAGAAAACTGACCTTGAAACTATAATTCTCAAGGGCTGTATAAACCATGGCAACTTCAAAGGCAAAAATCTGGAGACATTTGCACAGATCCTTAAATTTTCCATCACTAGATATGTTGGTTTTATTTAAATGAATCTCCATCTAAAAGTTTTAATTACCTTGGGCATTTTTGGTTATATCTACAGTGTAATGCCAATATAGCTAATAACTGACCCCACCCACAGAGATTTGACCATTGGGCCATGACATAAAAACTGTTGAAATCCCACCCTATAACTATATATACACTTACTGGCCCAAAAGAGAGAAAGTTATGCTTTCAACTTGCATTAACCTCAGGTTCTACCCCTAGCTTCCAAGGATTTAGCCCCAACAGGTTGTAATTTGAAAAAGAATTGAGATCCCATCCTATAATGATATACAGAGATTTATATATATATCTAAAACTGGTCATTGGATCTGTTCTTACCTATTATGGTTTGACTCTAAGGGCATAGAGTTGGAAGGGCCTGTAACCAAGAGGTCAGGTTTGGGACAAGCAGGGCTTGTAGGTGATGATGTCTTTGACACACTGGTTTGTTTTTGGGGAGGGTTGTTTTTGCACAAACTTGCAGTTATTTATCACTCTGGTTTTAACTTTTTAAATATGGTAATTTATGACTAATAGATACAAAAAATTAATAGTTTATCACAGTTTTGTTCTTTCTCACCTGCAAAGATTTAATGGAAAATATATGGTAAAACAGCCTTTATCAGTCATTTCTATTATAAATCAAGAGTCATTCCATATTTGCATCCTAATTACAGGAGAAGTTGAATTGAAATCATAGGTGTCTTTCTTGCCGTCAACATGATTCATTTTCCCTATCCATTTTTCTGTTACCGTAAAAGGGAACATTTCTCCATGGTCTTATTTTCATAATTTTCATAGTGCAGTCAAAAATCTTGACACTTGAGCCACAAAGAAACTTAGGAGGTAAAACTGTTTGGGTCACTATATGTCACAATTTTTACCATTCAACATTCAGAATGTTTTTCCTATAGTAAGTCTGCAAACGTTAAAAATGTGGAAAATGTTACATATACGGTAGTATTTGTGTGAAACATAATGATGCAACTCAGTTTTTAATCTTCCCTATTAATCTCAAAATGGAATGATTAACTTCGTACTGTTGATCCTGCTTTAGCCGTCGCCCACTTTTGCTGCCAAACATTTGATTGATGATAGTGATTATGTAAAATAGATTTAAAAACCCACATAAACCATTGACTGTCTCATAAAGTCCCTGTCAGATATTGGAATTTATTCTGGTAGTAATTTCTTCTGACAAAACAATGCTTTCAATTCTAAACAATAGATTCTTGTTATCCAAAATAGATGCATCTCTGAGGTGTGTATGAACGATCTTTGAATTTAAAGTTTTAAATATTTTTTTCTAAAACAATAATTGAGAATTGTAATAGTTATAAATAGAAGTAGAAGGATGACAACTCCAAGTTGATGGGGTTGGGCTGTATGTAAATGAGGTGACATTATAACTGAATTAGGTGTGAAGCTGCTATAGTCCTTATTGCCTTTTATGCCTGGTATTTAGAACAACTATCAGGCCCATGGATAAGGTTGTTAAAAGTATAAATTCAGTCTGCGAGATAGTACTCACATATTTTCTAATACACACATTTTAGCTCAACAGGTCATAATCTAGAATAACTTGTGCAGTGGCCTGTCTATATATATATACACTAACTAGCACAAGTTTGTTGTCACTTAACTTCTCCTAAACTACTTTGAGGATTGCCATGAAATTTTCCACTCACATTCCTCACTAGGTCTAGTTGATACTGAATAAAAATGGTAACCCTTAGACATCTTATATTGCTATCAAGGCATATTGAAAATCTTATTAATGCTGCCCTCCTGAAATATGCAGTTATATCGAAATGGAGTTTTCACTGAACGACTTTTTTGGGTGTCTAGTTGATCCTAAATTAAAACGGTATTTACCTGACATCAGAAATTTCTGCCATTGCAGTCATCATGAAAATAGTATTGCTGCTGTACTCCTGAACAGTATCAATTTTAGGATTTTCATTGGAATACTTTCTATAATGTCTTCTTGGGCTTAAATGAAGATGGCTCCAGTCTTAATGATAAAATGTGTCCACAATGACCATCTTGAAAATCTGAATGCTACTCCTCCTGGTAGTCCTCTTGAAAATCATTATTGCTAAATGTATTCCTCTTGTGGAATGATGATATGAAAGTTGGATTTTCACTCAAAAACTTCTCACAAACACTTTATAGTTTATCAAATATTAAAATGTTGACAAAGCAACTCTTAAAATAGCTATCACAGAGATAATTGGGGAAAAAATTGATACATCAACTTCTTTTGAACATGTGATGTTCATATCATTGTCTTTTTATGTTTTCATACATCATCTTTTTAGTGCAGTTTGTTATGCTATGATCCTTTCTGTCTGACATTGTCCATATGTCTGTTAAATTTTCATATTCTGCATGATAATTTCTAGAGTATGAACTAGTTTTGTGAATAGCTTGCACTTAGTGTAAGGTTGAACCTTATCAGTTGAAAGGTCAAGGACACTGAAAGAAGAAAAATTGTTTCTGCACGGTAACTTGAATTTTCCATATCAACAGTTACTAAATTTTCTAGATTACATGCATTTGGGGTGTTGAAAAACTATTGATTTCAGGATCTGAAGGTCCCTGCATGATAACTCAACCTCTCCTTCCTCTTTGATTACCAAACTTTGTAGATATGTCATACTTGAGATAAGGAAAAAAAAAAGTTTGATTTGGAGTCAAAGGCCAAAATCACTATAACTCAACAAACAAAATCAGGTTTTCCACCATTTGCAGTAAATAGACTCTATGGATTGCTTGCACTTTTGGTATGAAAGAAGCCTATTGAAGTGATAACGGTCAAGGTCATTTGACTGAAAGAAGAAATAAGGTTTCTACACAATAACATTATTTCTATATCACAGGATTAAGCCTACCAAATTTGTAGTCTAAATGTTGATGTCTGTTTATCTAAGTAGGTTTAGTTTATGCAGTCTTGATGCTTTCCAATTCTTTCCAGGAAAAAGCAGAAGCATTACAAAAACAGCTCGAGTCCGACTTTGCAGATACTTCGGACTCCACCAAAAGGAAACATTTACCAAGCAGGCTTGTAAACAAAATGCTCCAACGGTATCCACAGCCAAAGAAAGCTTGGGAATAAGGTATGTTTAGGAGAAATACAGACTGGACATGACAGTTGTCATCATGTAGGCAGAATATAAACAGAATATAAATACATGTATAATACAGTACAGTTTGCTGTGTGAAAATAATATTCATTCCAAATGATAATTATTTATTTCAAATAGCCTGTTTGTTTTAAAAGGGTTATATATCTATTTACTAACACTGGTCATAGACCAGAAGAGCTTATGGGATGGTCTTTCATCAGTGTGTCTGTTAGCACAATTTTTTCATTACTATCCTCCTAATCTATTTGGATGATTGCTGTGAAACTTTGCACATATATTCATCCCATAATCTAGTTGGTCCTAAATGAAAATGGCACTGCTCAGACATCCAATATGGCTGCCACAGTTGCAGTCTTAAAAACCCTGTTACAGCAAAACCTGTCTTGAGAGACTACTGCTGTGAGCGACCACCTGTTTTGAGAGACCAGAATCTCCTTGCACAGGTTTATTGATTATATAATGTTATGACCTGTTATGAGAAACCACCTGTCTTGAGAGACGATTATTTTTTGGCAGAAGGGGTGGTCTTTCAAGAAAGGTCCTACTGTATTGATACTTCTGCTAGGTGGTTGGTCTGATCAATATTGTGCTTTCACCAGTAGATTTCTACCGATATCTAGTTTGTCCTTAATGGAAATGGTGCACATCTGGTATCCAATATGGCCGCTATGGCATCCTTGTTGAAAATCTTGTTATTGTTAGGAAATTCATATCAGCATGGAGTTTTCACCACAAAACTTTGTATAATGTCTTGATGGTCATGAATTAAAATGGTCTTGATTTGACCCCCAACATGGCCACCATGGTAGCTTCTTGAAAATCTTGTTATTGCTATTCATAAATGGTAAGTCATTTTGGCAAGAGGATTTCATCAGCAGGTTCTTGTGGTGTCTAGTTGGTCCAGAAGAAAATGATGTAAATTGACCCCCAACATGGCCTCCATGATGGCATCTTGAAAATATTGTTATGTCTACTCATAAATGGTAAGTCATTTTGGCAAGAGGATTTCATCAGCAGGTTCTTGTGGTGTCTAGTTAGTCCAGAAGAAAATGATGTAAATTGACCCCCAACATGGCCTCCATGATGGCATCTTGAAAATATTGTTATGTCTACTCATAAATGGTAATTCATTTTGGCAAGAGGATTTCATCAGCAGGTTCTTGTGATGTCTAGTTGGTCCAGAAGAAAATGATGTAATTGACCCCCAACGTTGCCTCCATGATGGCATCTTGAAAATATTGTTATGTCTACTCATAAATGGTAAGTCATTTTGGCAAGAGGATTTCATCAGCAGGTTCTTGTGGTGTCTAGTTAGTCCAGAAGAAAATGATGTAAATTGACCCTCAACATGGCCTCCATGATGGCATCTTGAAAATATTGTTATGTCTACTCATAAATGGTAAGTCATTTTGGCAAGAGGATTTCATCAGCAGGTTCTTGTGGAGTCTAGTTAGTCTAGAAGAAAATGATGTAAATTGACTCCCAACATGGCCTCCATGATGGCATCTTGAAAATCTTGTTATTGCTACTCATAAATGGTAAGTCATTTTGGCAAGAGGATTTCATCAGCAGGTTCTTGTGGTGTCTAGTTAGTCCAGAGGAAAATGATGTAAATCGACCCCCAACATGGCCTCCATGATGGCATCTTGAAAATATTGTTATGTCTACTCATAAATGGTAAGTCATTTTGGCAAGAGGATTTCATCAGCAGGTTCTTGTGGTGTCTAGTTAGTCCAGAAGAAAATGATGTAAATTGACCCTCAACATGGCCTCCATGATGGCATCTTGAAAATCTTGTTATTGCTACTCATAAATGGTAAGTCATTTTGGCAAGAGGATTTCATCAGCAGGTTCTTGTGGTGTCTAGTTAGTCCAGAAGAAAATGATGTAAATTGACCCCCAACATGGCCTCCATGATGGCATCTTGAAAATATTGTTATGTCTACTCATAAATGGTAAGTCATTTTGGCAAGAGGATTTCATCAGCAGGTTCTTGTGGTGTCTAGTTAGTCCAGAAGAAAATGATGTAAATTGACCCCTAACATGGCCTCCATGATGGCATCTTGAAAATATTGTTATGTCTACTCATAAATGGTAAGTCATTTTGGCAAGAGGATTTCATCAGCAGGTTCTTGTGGTGTCTAGTTGGTCCAGAAGAAAATGATGTAAATTGACCTCCAACATGGCCTCCATGATGGCATCTTGAAAATATTGTTATGTCTACTCATAAATGGTAAGTCATATTGGCAAGAGGATTTCATCAGCAGGTTCTTGTGGTGTCTAGTTAGTCCAGAAGAAAATGATGTAAATTGACCCCCAACATGGCCTCCATGATGGCATCTTGAAAATCTTGTTATTGCTACTCATAAATGGTAAGTCATTTTGGCAAGAGGATTTCATCAGCAGGTTCTTGTGGTGTCTAGTTGGTCCAGAAGAAAATGATGTAAATTGACCCCCAACATGGCCTCCATGATGGCATCTTGAAAATATTGTTATGTCTACTTATAAATGGTAAGTCATTTTGGCAAGAGGATTTCATCAGCAGGTTCTTGTGATGTCTAGTTAGTCCAGAAGAAAATGATGTAAATTGACCCCCAACATGGCCTCCATGATGTCATCTTGAAAATATTGTTATGTCTACTTCACCCAAATGGATGTCAATATTGCTATGGATTTTTACAGACAGACATCATCTTACAACACCTAGTTTGTCCTGTATGAAAATGGTGCCAATCATACATCCAGTATGACTTATATCTGCCACAATGGCTCTCTTGAAAATCTCTTGCTGGTCATATTGAAAAGGAGTTTTCACCAGAAAGCTGAAAATAATGTCTAGTAGGTCTTTTAATGAAAATGGGGCCAATCTGACATCTGATATGTCCACTACAACAGCTGTTTTAAAACCCTTTTTTATTGCTAAAGAGTATCAAAGATGATATTAACACTCAGCAGTTGAAAGGAAGAGACAGTCATAACTTAAATTTCTGATAATTCTTTTCAGTGAGTAGAGCATCAGTTCTGTTTTTTTAAAGGCTACTTTTTGCAGTTCTTCATTTTTAGGACATTACTTTCAATTTGCACATAGTAGCATTATGCTGAGGTACCATTAGATGCATACCTTCCTACCTACCTAACTACTTAACTAACTACATGTACCTATTTAAAAGCATCTCCTATTGTTCAGTATAATCTTCAGTTAATTGTTTGGTATTATAGTCCAAACAGGTTTCTTTTAGTTGTCTAAAAGTCATTGATATGATTAACCCTGAGGAGCCTCAATTGTCGCCATGCTTGAGTCACATGGCCATGAGAATAGAAGTATTTTTATTGTCTGCAAGCATAAACAGATTGAAGTTTACTGAAACAATTAAATGCTATTCATGAATGAATGTAAACATACTTTTAACAAGGACAACTTTGTGTTGGGGTAAGGGATAATATGGTGCCAATTACAGGTAAAGTGTTAAAAGTGTAAATATAAATAATTGCATTTAAAAATACTTTAGGAAGATATATAAATGTAAATTTTGAAATACCTCAAAACAAAAGAGAAGGATAAAGATGTCAAAATTCTGTAAAATGTATATAAAATAAAAGTATCATTAAAAATGTAATTTCTAAGAAATATGGGATCATATTATTTTCTGTAAATTGAAATCCTTGGAGAAGTTAAAGATTATCTCAAGTGGACATCATAAAGTTCCGTAATTAAGTTCACAGCAGAAATCTTCAGTGTCAGAGGGTGGATGCCTGTTCACCACTGTTAGAGGATACTGACACTTGTCAAGGTTGACTCTTTAGGAGACATATACATGAGGGAGCCCCGAGTGGCCGAGAGGTCTAAAGCGCTCACCGTTCCGGATCACTGCCATCTCACCTCTGTCTGCATAGGTTCGAGTCCAAGGCTCAGATAGCATGGGTACGTGGGAAAGCCTGTCAGTAGCTTCTCATGGGTCGGTGGTTCTTCCCTGGGTTTTCCAGGGTTCTTCCTCCACCAGTTATACTGGCCGCCATGTATAGCCTATCTTGTGCTGAAAAATGGCATTAAACCCTAAAACAACAACAACAACAACAACAACAACAACATATACATGATCCGCACAATACCACTTCATCTCTAATTCTTATGTATGAAAGGATACACTTGACGATTTTGATGCTATGAAATTTGTCATTGTATTTTCATTTCAAATATTGTGTTAAGTACATAGAATGTTATGAGTTCAAAAATATAAGTCAATATATGGAATCTTCCATTTTGGAAATGGGTGACTGCTGCCAACTCTGACAGATTTATCAGCCCTTTTCTGATCTTTTAATACCTCTTTGTCTGGCAGCCAACAGTACAGAATACTTTTCCTCAGTACATGAGCAATACATTTTTCGGTAAGATTTGGGGTAATAACAGGTTGTCATATTTAGGATTTTGCAAAGCTTTCATTGCAGAAAGGCAGTCAGAGAAAATGATGACATTTGTTTTTTGAGAGTGTTCGGTGTAGTTCAAAGTTTTATATGGCTGTAATTTCTGCAGTAAAATGGAGGTTTTATGATGCTGTGGGGTGTTGTAAGAGCAGCTCCTGCCTTGTCTCCTTCATTTGAACCATCTGCATACAGGGACATACAGCCACAGTAGGAGACTCTGATTTCATTGAATTTACTGTAAAAATAAAAAATATATATGATGTTTAAAGGGAAAAAAACATACATAGATACATACCATAATTTTAAACCCAGTGTAATGCGAAACACACACATTTGGGGAGGGGGGCATATCAAAATATTGGACAGGTTCTATAATGAGAAAGAACCATGCATATTAATGAGGTAATCATGCACCTGATTGGCTAATCTTGTTACCACTCTGGAGACCATTTTTTATATGATTTTGATCAAACTTGATATTATATCCTTATATCATTACAATTTTGGACAAGTTAAGTGATTGAGATCCCTGTACACATACAAGGTGACCTTGCAACCAATTGGTGGCACTTATATGAAAGTCCGGAAGCCAGATTTCTTTTCTGATTTTGATCAAACTTGAAGTGTCAAGATTTTGATCAGCTCAGTAGTGAGCAAGATTCATGCATGATGATTTAATCTTGCAGCTGATTGGTTTTTTGCCACTCTTGGGGCCATACTTTTGATAGGATTTTAATCAAACTAGGAATATGTGATTATATCATTAAGATATCTTACAGGTTCAATAATTAGAGAGATCTGTGCTTACTAATGAGGTGATCATGCATCTGGTTGGCTGAGCTGGTTACCCCTCAAGAAGCCATATTTCCGATCCAATTTTGATCAAACTTGAAATATAAGCTTTCAGTTTGGAAAGTAGCTGGGATCTGTATGTATTAAAGAGGTAATCTTGTGTCCAGTTGGCTGAGCTTGTTATCACTGTTGAAGCCATATTTTTAATCGTATGGGTTTACTGTCATCAAGTGTGTGTGATTAGGATTTTTAACGTAGCTTTTAAACAAAAATTCAGTCATATTGCTACAATGTCTGCAGTGTGGCAGTTTATAGTGATGTCTAACACTGGGGCATCATGCCACAGACACGTAGCATGATGTCCCACCCAGTCACATTATCCTGACACCAGGCCAACCAGTCCTAACACTAACCTCTTAATGGTGAGCACCAGGTGAGGCAGCTGTTAGTACCATTTTTGTAAGTCTTTGGTATGACTCAATCAGGGTTCGAACCCATGACCTTACACTTCCAAGTCAGATGCTCTAACCACTAGACCACCGGAGCAATATGCAAGCAGTACTGGAGTTCGAACCCATGACTTCACGCTTCCAAGGTGGATGCTCTAACCACAAGGCCACCGGAGCGGTCGACTGTCATCACGATCATGGATGAATTTGATTATGAACAAATGAAGATTATTTATTTATTTGTGGATTTTTTTTCAGAATATAAAAGAAAAATAACCAAAATCAACATTATATAAGGTTGTGGAGATAGTGTACATACAATGTATTGTTAGAAAACTGCATTAGCCTGCTGTCAACTGTAAACCTTGCTATTTCACAATGGTTGCTCAAGCATTCAATGCCAAGCAAAAAAAATGTCCACTTTCCCATTTGGAAAATCATGAAAGTTGCCTAGCACAACCATTCTATAATGTCTGTTTGGCAAGCAACAGCACTTCATCAATATCCAGTTTATTTGAGATGTGATTGGTGTCTACAGACATTTAATCCTTAAGCAAGATGTTTTCATCTAAGAACAAATAATGGACCATTATACACTATTCCAGTTGGGGATTCAAATTTCAAGTAGCAATATATCCAAATTTGGGAAAACATAGGTGAGGATGAAGACTGGTGCGTACCTGTTACATAAAACATGTAGCAAGTAATGGTGGGAAGGGGTTGTTGTGATTTTGTGGGTATAATGACATTTATCAGGATATGACAGGCAATACATGGTGGCCAGTATGTCTGGTGGAAGAAGAGTCTGAGAACAACCACTGACCCACAGGATACTACTGGCAAGCTTTCTCACAGAACCACATTGGCTGAGCTCTGAGACTTGAACCCATGGGGGGAGAGGTGAGATGTCAGTGATCTGTAAATTTGAGTACATTTGACTGCTCACCCACATGGAGTCACTGTGGGAAGGTTGTTTGCAATTCAGACAACCCAAAGAGTGTCACAAGTTTTTGAAATGGAATGACCTGTTGTTTACTCAGTTGGTATCTACGCAAGTTTCCTTGGTCTGTTTCAAATATACTTCAAAGGAATCCTCTCCAGCTGCAATATACAAGCAGTATTGGAGCTAACAACCTCTTTTACATGTACAAGTAAGTACTATATATTTAGGAAAAATTTAAAAGTCTTTCAAACATTTTTTGATAAATTGATTTGTTTTAACTTACATAGATGTAAGTGTATGAAGGGTGTTTAAAACATTTTGAATATTTGTGTGCTGTGGGACAGAGTTTGTGATCAGTAAACAGTGCATTTCCTCAGAATACCACCCCCCGCACCTCTGCACACTTTTTCTGTCTGATCACCTAATTATTAAATGCCAGTTTGTCATCTCTTTTTGATATGTTCATACACTGGAAAACTGTTCTTCCAATTGCATGGCAGCATTCAAATTGTCTGCCTCTTGGCAATTATTTGATAACAGGATTAAGCAAAAAATTACTTTGTGCTAAATCAGGGCTGTATGGAGGATGTGACAAAATTTGGATCATGTTCTCTGACAGGAAGTCTGGCACAACAATGGATTTATGCACTGGTGCATTGTCACAGAGCAGATGGATACCTTAGGTGCCGAAGCATGGATTGTGGTTCAGTAGCATTCCACAACGTTTGGCAACACTTTGGAGCCTTAAAACATAATACAAGCAGATTCAGGAACTGGTACCTGGACTGCCTTTTGCATAGGAATACATGTATAATGTGTATAAAACTATTTTGAAAGTCTGTGTTGAGCAGTCTATGATTTTTGCTCCTTTTCTTCAGTTCAGAACTTCTGTTGAGTCAGGTTCTAAAAGTAAATCCATGTTTCATCCTTCAAATGACTCTGGTTATTCTTTCACATTTGTTTAGTAACTGTTTGTCAATTTCTGCCCAAATGTGTTTTTGATCAGCTGTTAATTATTCCTCATTGTATTAAGAACAGCTGATGAATTAATGATTGTGATAATAGAAACATCTTCCACTGTGTATCAAACATCTTCATCAGTTGCTCACTTTACTGCAGCCACATCTCACTCATCAAGCACAGACACTGGTGTAATAGAACATGGTACATCCTCCATGGATTCCTGGCCATCATAAAATGATGAAACCATTTCAGAATTGTATTATGACAGAATTACATCTGCAGACTTGGTCCAAGCCTATCTTCATATCAGTTAAAAAGTCCTCTGAGAGCTCCTAGATTTCACAGTATGTCTATTGTACAATAGCGGAATTGTTTCCTTCTCCAACATTTTTATGTCACTGTTATCTACCTATGTGACATTCCACACACATATCTGCAGGTGTCCAGCATGCTAAACAGGCAGCTACAGATTATTTTATAGATTATTTTGTCTATTGCTTGGCATGATATGTATTGATACATTCAAAGAAACTAAAATCTTTGTAACAAAATGTAATGAACAGTCATATCAGCACAGACTTCTTAGGATGTATTGTTGGTCCTAAATGAAAAATGTGCCACTTGGATGGACATTCAATATGGACGACACAGTAGACATCTTGAAAACTTGTTATTGCTGCTTCTAAATTAATGGTCATATCAACATGGAGTTTTCATGAAAAAGCTTTTTATGATGTCTAGTTGGTCCTAAAAATGAAAATGATGCTGTTCTTACATCCAGTATTTCCACCAGTGCAGACATCTTGAAAATCTCCTCCTGAATGAAAAGTCATATTAACATGAGGTTTTCACCAGAAGACTTTTTATGATGTTTAGTTGGTCCAAAGTAAAATTAGTGCTGATCTGACAACTAATATTGCCACCATTGCAGCCATCTTGAGGGGCCCCGAGTGGCCGAGTGGTCTAAAGCGCTCTCCGTTACGGATCACTGCCATCTCACCTCTGTCTGCGTGAGTTCGAGTCTCGGATTCGGCTAATGTGAATATGTGAGAAAGCTTGCCGGTAGCTTCTCGTGGGTCGGTGGTTCTTTCCGGGTTTTTCCGGGTTCTTCCTCCACCATTAATACTGGCCGCCATGTATAGCCTATCATGTGCTGAAAAATGGCGTTAAACCCTACAACAACAACAGCAGCCATCTTGAAAATCTTGTCATCACCATGCCTTCATGAATAAACATCATATCAACGTTGGATTTTCACAATAAGACTGGTATGATGTATGTATGGTCAGAAGGAAAATGGTGCTGATCTGAGTTCCAAATTTTTACCTTAGGATTTCTTATGATATCTAGTTGTGCTAAATGAAAATTATGCTGATCTGATACGGACACCTGGGCTGCTATATTGAAACATTTGTTTTCAGCATGGGGTCTCAGCCAGAAAAATCCTTATGATAAAATGGTGCTGATCCTACCTCCAGTATGGCTACCATGATAACTAACCTTATACATGCTACTTATTCTAAATGGATGGTAATATCAGCATTGTGGTTTTCAATAAAAGATTTCATGTTTAGTTGGTCCTAAATGAAAATAGTACTGATCTGACATCCAATATGGCCACAGTGGCTGCCATTTGTCATTAAAGTCTTGTTGTCACTACTCCCCCTGAATCGATGATCATTATGTGTTACATGTTTAAGCTCTTTTAAACAGCAACAAGAAAAGAGTGGTGACAACAAGCTTTGTAAAATGTAACAAATAATTTATTTCCCTAGAAAAACAAGGTAAAAATGCGACAAAGAACTTATAGTTTTACAAATCAAATCCAAAAATAATCAAAGAATAATCCAAGAATTAAAAAAATAGACGTCCTAGTAATAAAATGTCCTAATGAAACTGAGTTCGAATCCTGATGAAATCCAAAATGGAAGGCAATGACATATGCTCTGGTCAGTCCCATACTGATGTGTTAACAGTTCTTTGTTGAATCACAGAAAATAATATTCCATTGTTTGAATTCTGTGTAAATTTTGATAACTGTCCTTGTCCAAAATTTAATTTAGAGCACAAAAATTTCCAGGGAAAAATAATCTCTTGGAATCCAAATAATTTGAAGAAAACAAAATAATTAACAAAAAAACTGGTCACAACATAAGACACCTGGACGTCTCCATCGTTAAGGCAAGTAATGACTATTCTTTCTCAAAACATCAATATACATCTAGCTATGGCACAAATGTGGGTCAATAATCTGCAAAAACCTAACTGATACATGTTATTTGCCATGTACTCCAAGTATGGCCTTGATTTCACTTCATGAATCTTACTCTGAGAAAGAATTTTTAAAAAATAATAAAAACCAGTTGTTTAATTCAACTCCTACTGATTTTGAATCAAGGTCAGGAACTAGGTCAGCATTAGATACAAAGTTTATATTATTAGTTGTTTACAAAAAAAAAAAAAACAGGTCACATAGAACTGAACTGAATTTCTGGGAAATATCAAATCCAGTAAATAAAGTTACATTGCAGTATCATGTAATGGAATATATATATATATATATATATATATATATATATATATATATATATATATATATATATATATATATATATATATATATATATATATATATATATATATAAAACAACTAACAAACAAACAATTAAATCAAATCAAATATAAATTAAATCAAATATACATTACACTTCCCCCTATAAAGATAAAGAAAGATTTATATTTTTTTAAAAACTTTTTTTGCCATTGATTAATTAGATATGAGGTTGTCTTTTTTATTAAAAAAAAAACAAGAAGAACTCATGAATTATACAAAGTATACACAAAAAATTACATTTCTATACAATGGGAAAATGCATCTGCTATTATCCTTTCCTTTGATGTGCCTGATGTCAGTTATATTCCTATAGCAACAAACTCCACCTTAGCAGTCTTTGATTTTCATTTTTCATCTTGCCACTGAAAGTATTAAAGACAATAATCGAAGAAGGAGCATGAACTAATGTAAACTTCAAAATGCCAGTATCAAAGCCAAACATTCCTTCTCAGTTGTTGAATAATTTCTTTGGTGCTTATTTAATTTCTTAGAAAAATAGCACACTGGATGATCAACACCATTTTCGTCTTATTGAATCAATACTGCTCCAACCCCAGCATCACTTGCATCAACAAACAGTTAAATCATTGGCTGAAATTTGGAGCTGTACACAATGACGCACTTTTAAATTCTCCTGACATTTTTCAGTCCAAAGAAACTTGTTTTTTTGTTGTGTTTTTTTGCTCAATAAATTTGTCAGAAGTGCAGCAAGTATGGAAAAATTGGATCAAAATTTCCGATAGTATCCAACCATACCTAAAAATCACATCAGTTGCTTTTTACTTACAGGCACAGGGAATTCAGAGATAGCCTTGACCTTAGCATCTATAGGTTTAACTTGTCCATATCCCACGATGTGTCCTACAAAAGTTAGAATAGCACGGCAGAACTCACTTTTGGATAAATTAATTGTCAAACTTGCATCAGTGAGTCTGTCAAAGAATTTCCGAATTGTCGCTAAATATTCTTTCCAGGTGTCCTTGTAGATGATGTCATTATCGATGTAAGCATCACAGTTATCTAGACCAGAGGTAATCATATCCATTAGACGTTGAAAAGTACTTGAAAACCTTGTTGACGCACACATTATGGTCAACAAGTATTGGTTACCTGACTTGGTCTTAGGTAAGGGACCAACACAATCTGCCATAATTCTGCTAAATGGTTCGTCAAATGCAGGAATAGGTTGCAGATGAGCCGTAGATATCTTCTGATTGGGTTTTCCTACCATTTGACAAGTATGACCAGAACTACAGTATTTACAAACATCCCTTTTAATTTTTGGCCCATAGAAATGAGTCAGGATCTTGTGATAATTTTTATTAATCCCTAAATGACCAGCTAAAGGAGTTTCATGGGCCAGACTAAGTATTTCCTGTGTATAAGATTTTGGAACTACAATTTGATAGTTCACTGACCACTCGACACCAGCAGGTACCTCGGGAGGTCTCCATTTTCTCATAAGAATTCCATTTTTAATGAAATAACAGGTACTTCAGTGGCTTCTGTTTCACTAATGGCCCTTTGAAACAAACAGGAGCTCTCAGGATCTTTTTCCACTTTGACAAAAAGTGATTGGCATTTGTCATCCTGATTAGAATAGAGAGAATGAGTAGTTAAAAGAGGATCACTGTAATCAATACCTTTTGATTGATCCAAACAATGAGTGAAAGTGACCTCATCAAAAGCCTGACTACTACATGGGTCAGCTAAAGGAATGCTTTCCTGATCAACATCATTCTCATGAGCTTTCTTTGCCATATCTCTAGTAACTGCACAATCTGGGTATAAATCAGGGAATTCTTTTTTTCTCTCAATAGAATCGACTTTCTGATCCAAACAAGGCTTGTCAGTTACAAGTGTAAGTCCAGCTAGATCGTTGCCTAGTAATAAATGAATGCCCTCAACCGGTAAAATAGACACTGTTCGGATTCTCACAGGTCCTGAGACTAAGTCTGACAAATTTACGCAATGGAGAGGAACATTAACAAAGCCGCACTCGACTTCCTGAATAAGAACACTCTCATTAGAAGAAGACTTCTCAGAAAAAGGCAAATTATCTGATAATAAAAGACTCTGAGAAGCTCCTATGTCCCTTAAAATTTTAATAGGGATAGGATTGACCGAACCACCCAAGAGTGCTATAGAACCCTTCGACGTGAATGGGTCATTTCTCCATAATAATATCAGACTTAAGTTTATTAGATCCAACAAATATATTGCTTTCAATATATGATCGTGACCTTGACCTCTCAGAAATAAGAGCATTTGGAATAGGTCTGTCTTGATTTTGATGCTTATTTTTTAATTTGTAGCAATCAGAAATGACGTGCCTTTTCTTCTTGCAATAGGTACATGTAAGAAGAGACAAGGATTTTTGACCAAGCTTATCAGAAGCTTGATTTTTAAAAGTTGTGCTAGATTGAGATTTGGAAGGGCTTGTATTAGGCTGAAATACTTTTCTGCCAGAAGACTGCTGAGTGGAAGACTTGCCTACAGAAGGAACGTTATGAGCTATGGAATACTCGTCAGCGGCACGAGCAGCATTTTCCAAGGTTTCAACCTTATGCTCATCAAGATAAGTCTTAATGTCACTATGGATACAGTTCTTAAACTCTTAAAGTCATACAAGTTGTTTGACACTTTCATAATCTTAATCAACTTTCTTGGCTAAGCGCCATCTATCAAATGACTGCTCTTTTTCTCTTGAGAATTTGACATCAGTTTGTCCAGCTTCTTTTTTTATAGTTTCTGAATTTTTGCTGATAAGCATCAGGGACTAACTCATAACCCATTAAGATGCATTTCTTAACTACATCAAAGTCAGCACTTTGCTTTAGTGACATTGAATGGTAAATATCACTAGCTTTACCAGTAAGTACACTTTGTAATAAAATATAGTCCAATGCTCGCTTTACCATTTCAAATTTTCCGCAGTTGTTTCAAAACGAGGAAAATATTTGTCTACTTTTTCTCTGAAAGGGAACACTAACCTAATATTCTTAGTAACATCAAAACTTGAATTTGTATCCAAAGTTGGAATGTGCTTTTCACTTGCCAGCTCCATTTCTTTTATTCTGATTTGATATTCCCAGAATGGGAATGAACGGAGGTATGGCCTGAATGGGAATGAATAGAAGTAAGACCTGAATGGGAATTAATAGAGGTAAAACCTGATTGGTAATGAATATAGGTATGACCTAAATGGAAATGAATAGAGATAAGACCTGAGTGGGCATGAATGGAGGTAAGACATGCATGGGAATAAATGGAGTTAAGACCTGAATGGGAATGAATAGAGATAAGACCTGAATGAGAATGAATAGAGGCAAGACCTTAGTGGAAATGAATGGAGGTAAGATCTCAGTTGGAATGAATATAGGTACGCTCTGTGTGAATGAATAGAGAAAAGACCTCAATGGGACTGAATGTAGGCAAGTTCTGAATGGAAATGTATAGAGGTAAGACCTGAGTGGGAATGCATGGAGATAAGACCTTAATGGGAATGAATAGAGATAAGACTTGAATGGGGATGAATAGAGATAAGATCTGAGTGGGCATGAATGGAGGTAAGACATGCATGAGAATAAATGGAGTTAAGACCTGAATGGGAATGAATAGAGATAAGACCTGAATTAGGATGAATAGAGGCAAGACCTTAGTGGAAATGAATGGAGGTAAGACCTCAATTTGAATGAATATAGGTAAGCTCTGTGTGAATGAATAGAGAAAAGACCTAAATGGGACTGAATGTAGGCAAGTCCTGAATGGAAATGTATAGAGGTAAGACCTGAGTGGAAATGCATGGAGATAAGACCTTAATGGGAATGAATAGAGATAAGACTTGAATGGGGATGAATAGATATAAGATCTGAATGGGACTGAATGGATGGAAGACCTGAATGTGAATGAATATAGGTAAGACTGAAATGGAAATATATAAAGGTAATTCGTGAGTGGGAATAAATATAGGTAAAACCCGAATAGGAATGAATCTAGCTAAGACCTGAATGGGAATAACCGGAGGTAAGACCTGAATGTGAATGAATGTAGGTAAGACCTGAATGGTAATGAATAGAGGTAAGACCTGAATGAGAATGGAGGTAAGACCTGAATGGAAATGATTAGAGGTAAGACCTTAATAGGAATGAATGTAGGTAAGACCTGAGTGGGAATTAAAGGAGGTAAGACCTGAATGGGAATGAATAGAGGTAAGATCTTAATCGGAATGAATGGAGGTATGACCTGAATGGTGATGAACAGAGGTAAGACCTGAATGGGAATGAATAGAGGTAAGACCTGAATGGAAATTATTAGAGGTAAGACCTTAATGGGAATGAATGTAGGTAAGACCTGAGTGGGAATGAATAGAGGTAATACCTGAATGGGAATGCATATAGGTAGAATCTTAATGGGGATGAACAGAGGTAAGACCTGAATGGAAATGACTAAAGGTAAGACCTGAATGGAAATGAATGGAAGTAAGACCTGAGTGGAAATGAATAGATATAAGACCTGAATAGGAATGAATAGATGTAAGACCTAAATGGGAATAAATGGAGGTAAGACCTAAATGGGAATGAGTAAGGTTAGACATGAATGGGAAAAAATAGAGGTTAGACCTGAATCGGAATGAATAGAGATAAGACCTGAATGGGACTGAATAGAGGTAAGACCTGAATGGGAATGAATAGAGGTAAGATATGAATGGGAATAAATGGAGGTGAAACCTGAATGGGATTGAATAGAGATTACACCTGAATGCAAATGAATAAAGGTCAGACCTAAATGGGAATAAATGGAGGTAGGACCTGAATGGGAATGAATAGAGGTAAGGCCTGAGTGTGAATGAATAGAGATAAGACCTGAATGAGAATGAATAGAGATAAGACCTGAATGGGAATAAATGGTGGTAAGACCTGATTGGGAATGAATGAGGTAAGACCTGAATAGGAATGAATTAAGATAAGACCTGAATGGGAATTTTGAATGGGAATTAATAGAAATAAGACCTGAATGAGAATGAATAGAAATAAGACCTCAGTGAGAAAGAATAGAGATAATACTTTAATGGGAGTAAATGGGGGTAAGACCTGAATGGGAATGAATAGAGGTGCAAGTACATTAGAAGTTTTAATAATGGGCATTGCTAATTTTGACAATGTTGGTTGGACATATATGGATTCCGGTTCCCATGACAAAAGCGACAACTCTATTCTTCCATCTCGTCTGGCATAATTGCATCCAAATTGTCAGTAAGTGTGCTAGAGGGAATGCTTCATTGATAAAAAAAGGAACCATCGAATATGATCTTTGTAATCTTACATTATTGAAATGTATTTCTTCTTCTTTGATTGGAGGTAGTGCATATGAATAAGAATATTCCACAATGTGGCTATTGTCTTCGTTCATAGAGTAAAGAGCTACCCAATATTTTCCTAGTTGATGGTTGTTGTCCATGTTAATCACAAAGGCTTATAAATCTTTGGGTTTTCATCTTTGGTTCAGACGACTAAGTTTCATGTTACCAGGCATGAACTTGTGTGAGTAGGTAATGGAGGTACAGACAACCGAGTTCACAGGTAATAACATGTAGTGATCTCAAACTTTCCTTTTTTAACAACCTGGTAATTATGGTAGGGAGAAGGAATCATTCCTTGGTGCAAGCAAAGTTCCATGCATTCCATCTCGTCGTGAATCAGATGTGGTTTAGGATATGTGTAGCAAGTCTTTATACCCTTTGTTCATAATTTTCTTCTCTAGTATTAGAGTCCAAGCTGCCTCCAGAAAATACACCTGCATTTTCTTTTGGCTCATTATGAAATGCTGATCTTGTTGTACTTGACTGAGCTGAACCATTTTATTATCGGTACAATGATTCTCATGGCAGAGTGTTTATGGCAAAACATTTTGTCATGGTGATCTCATTTTGCAACCATATTAGTACTTCACGTCATAGAAAAGCTGTGATAACCTTTTGTCCCTCCCTCATCCGATATCCAGCGTCGTTCGTCTCGCATCCATTTGTCCATTGGAATAAGTTTAGTATCTATACTCATAGATCGAAAGAACTTACGCAATGGCTTGTTGTCTGTCGTCCTTCCTTTAGCACAAGTTTGTTATCTCAACTCCTAGACTACTGGTAGGATTACCATGGCACGTTATACATATTCATCTCTTGGTGTAGTTGGTCCTAAATGTAAATGACGCTGCATGGACATCCATTATGACCACCTCGCTGATTCCATTGCAGATCTTTATATTGCTACCATTATTAAACGGAAATTGATATTGACAGAAGACCTTTTATGATATCTAATTGGTATTAAACACAAATTGAGCAATTCTGACCTCCAATATGGCAGCCATTTTGAACATATTTGTATCGCTACTTCGCTTAGATGACGATCATGTCGACAATGTGTTTTCATCAAAAGACTTTTTATGATGTCTGGTTGGTCCGAAATGATAATGGTATCGATCTGACATTCAGTATGACCACCATTGCGGACATCTTTAAAATCTTGTAATAACTACTCAACTTGAATTGATGATCATATCGTCATAGGGTTATTTTACCAAAACATTTCTTTTTTAAATCCTATTGGTTGAGTATGAAAATGTTGCCAGTCTTACATCCAATATGACTGCCATAATGGCCATTTAGAAAATCTTGTCGTTACACCCTCCTAATGGATGGTCGTATTAACATAGGATTTTCATCGGAAGTCTTCTAATGATGTATGGTTGGTCCTGAATTAAATAAGTGCCGATCTTGCATCCAATATGGCTGTTAATTTGATAATGTTATCGCACAGGAATACTGGCTTTGATTAGAAAGTTATTGAAATGACTTCTCAAAAACCACTCAGTAGAATTTGATCCAATTTGACAGAAAGCATCCTAGCATAGACGACTTTCAGATTTTTACAGGTGACGCACTCCGCTGTCAAATATGGGACCATTTTACAACCGTGAGAAAGCTTTGAAAAATTAGTGAGTAAATAAATAAATAAAATGGGGTACATTTTTGTGGGGGAAAAAAATCACCGTGGCTATTCGAACCACGAGCTAGCATTACTAAGAAATGGAAAGCGAAGACTTCTGAAACAGTGCTAAACAGAATTTATCCAAATTTACACAGTTTTATCTATAATAAAAACGCCCAACAAAATTTGGCCATCTATGACAGAAAGCGTTCTGTCATAGAGACCTTGCAGTATTGGACAAACGATGATAATGTGCTACATTAACTACAGATGAGTATACAGATACTGGAGAAGCTTGAGCAATTATTTTCATAGCATATGAAATCAGCAGCATCATAATACATGTCTTTAGAAAGCATCCAGTTGGCTTCGATTTCCTGACCAACCCCTCTTGCATTTGAATATTGGCCTAAAGCAGCGAGGTGAAAGGTCTCAGGCCCACTTGGCCTCCTGTTTTGGACATTTTCTCGGCATCACATCCACTTTTATTGTTGCTTTTATTTTTGCAGATGTATTAGTGATGAAACTGATCATGGTGCCACATGGTCTAACGACATTTTCAATTTCTTTTAAACTGGGTGGATGAGTCTTACCAACTTTTACCTCTTTGATGAGACATTTGTCCCACTTAATGTGTTCTTTGGTCATGATGCTCTCAGTACTGAAAAATCTTTTGTTGTAACTTGGGTGATTAAAACATTCCTTTAAAGGCTTCTGCATTCATATCTTCCGATTTTGTGACGAATTTCGAGTTTTGCTTTCACAAAACGATGCGGTTGGTTTTAATTCCTTTGTATCTAGCAGCGTATGGGGGGGGGGGTTTTAGTAAATGCATGTCATAGTTTGTCAATTCTCATTAAGTTAGTCATTTTCTATGCTCTTTTCTTGTTGTCGATGCTCTGCGTGTACGACGAGCTATAATAGTGAACGATGGCCCATTCCTTTTTTTAAACTTATTTCTTAACTTCTTCCGTATTCATGAGGATGGCGCCAACATAATCGTTTTGAACAAAGCTTTCATGTCTTGCCAGATTTTTAAAATTTGGAATCCTCCATATCTTCTCCATTCTCCTAGGTGAATTATTGCAGACTGCTCGAAACCATTTACGGTATCTTCAGACAAGTCTGATCAATCCGTCAAAAGCTGCTTGTTGCAAGTTAGCTGTGTCATAGACATTATGACTAGGTTACAAGTGCTGTATCCGTAGCTTGTCCCATCGGTCGAGCTCCATACAGTTTTGTACAGCACCAAAGTTATTTTTGGCTTTCCATTGGGTTGAAGGTTATATCATTGACGTAATTCGTAAATGAACTTTTCTTTTTGTTCAAAAGGAGTTTGAAGACTTCAAAAAATAGGAGTGGCTCCTTTTTTCAAAAGCATCGGAAGAAACCCTTTTCTTTGGATGTGCACTTCTTTCTTTAGGGTCGCTGCAATTGTCTTTCTTCTTTTTTCTTCTTTCAGTTTATACTAATTTTCGATGGACATCACGATAAGATTTAAACCGTAGTTTCATTGTCTTCCACAATTTAATGGTTCCTTTCAGCACGTTCAGACACTTAGACATTGCATTGACCATGTATGTTTTTAGCTTGTTGTATGTTCCAATCCATCTCTGGGTCATTATGGGCCTTTTTTCTCTTCCCCGCTTTTTTTGTAGGCCACCATAGGCAGTGCTACCACTCCGAATTTTGCACAATTTGGGCCACTGCCTATAGTGCCTTCTTTTACTGCTACTGTAGCCGTGTTACCGAAAGAGGTCCATGTGGTCTGTATTTCACAGTCCTGTGTCTTGGTAGAAAAATATTGTGTTTTAGTTCATTATTTAGGCACTGTCTTTTAGTTCGGACAGAACTTGAATATTGGATGCCTCTGAGCTAGTATTCCAGACTTGCAAAGGTCTTTGTGGCTTTTTGTTTTGTTTTACTGGTATTTACTAAATTTTGCATTTACTCATAACCACAGATTGTTTCTGGGTAATAACGCTATCGTACTTTATCATGAAACTTAGAGATAATTAACTTTAATTCACTTCACTAGCACCCAGAAAACAGGTGTCTGTGACCTACAAGTTGAATTTGTGCTGTAGTAAAAAGTACGTTGTGGAGTTATGAAACTTAATAATGTAAGTTAGTACTTCATCTTTTCAACCAAAGATCCACCGTTCCGGTGACCTAATTGTTGGAACGTCCGCCTCGGATGCTGGAGGTGGCGGGTTTAAACCCTATCCGTGTCAAATAGCAAAGACTTAACACAAATGGTAGTAGCAGCTGCCTCGCTTGGCGCTCAGCATTAAGAAGCCAATGTTAGGACTGGTCGGCCTGGTGTCAGGATAATGTGACTGGGTGGGACGTGATGCTACATGTCTGCGGCATGATGCCCCAGTGCTTGCGATATGACTGAAAAATTGCTAAAGCTACGTTAAAAACTCCAAATCACACGCACACAACCAAAGATCGCTAACGACTTCTATTTTATACTGATTGAGGTTAAATATTTTTGATCAACTGATTACCACAGATTTGTATACTTGTCTACATAGAAGGCCGCATGAATGACATCAAGTGCGATCACATCTCAGACACTTGAAATGCATTCTTTTATGACCGTCCATTTAGTACGTACGCATGGAAGGGGGAGGGGGGCTAACCCAAATGCATACGCTTGCGTATGGAGGGGGTTCTACTGATAATGTACGTACGGTGAAACCTCGATAATAATTTGTCTAATACGTAAGCTGTTCGACTGGGTTCAGTCGGCATTTGAATTTTAGCGGACAATGTCAGTTATAAATTCGATAGTTTTCTGTGCTGATCTTTTCCTGCGATCAAGCTGGTTCGCCGCGCTTGATGTATTTCCTCTTTTGCAGCTCGTGAAGAGAAATTGTTGTTGTGGGTTTAACGCCATTTTCAGCACACGATAGGCTATACATGGCGGCCAGTATTAATGGTGGAGGAAGAACCCGAAAAGAATCACCGACCCACGAGAAGCTACTGGCAAGCTTTCTCACATACCCACATTGGCTGAATCCGAGACTCGAACCGGCGCAGACAGAGGTGAGATGGCAGTGATCCGTAACGGAGAGCGCTTTAGACCACTCGGCCACTCGGGGCCCCTCATGAAGAAAAATGAAAACAAATCAATTTTTGTAAACGCTTGATAAAAGATGCGATCATAGGCTCTGCGGCGAATGAGTTTTCTTTCGTTTGAAGTTTGATTAGCTGATTTAGAGAAAGAGACAGTAAATTGCATGCGAATTAAAGATCAATCCCATAGTGCTACGAAAGATAAATAGCGCTGGTGGTGGTCTCTCGCTTCGGGAGATTCCTAGTCTGCCTCAGCCAAAAACTGGACTTAGTATACTGAATGTAAAAATGAGACTTCTAGCTTGCTGAACGAAAACAAAAATTGCTCATTTGCATGATTATATGGGCCCAGAAAACCTGAAAATGGACCCACCCATTTCACTTGAAATAAAGACAACATGGGTTCGTACTTTTTGGCGGACCTGGCTAAAAAAAAAGATATTCACTGTAAATTGTTATCATTAAGAATGATACGCAATTTATTGTGATAGTATACTCCCCGAAGGTTTGCAGTTTCTTGTACACATTGTTATGTATATTTGATTTACTTGTATCTGATTTAAGATATATTTATTTCATTTTAATTTTTTGTCAGTTTTAATTTAAAAAATTCATTACATGATATTGTAATGTAAATTTACTCAACGGTGATGATACTTTTTTGCAGAAAATAATTTGACCTTGACTGTTAGTTTATAAACACCAGGTGTTGATCCTGACCTTGTTTCAGAATTTGTGGCAACCACGTAAACAAGTTATATCTTTATTTTAAAATGATTGGTAGTTGTCGAGGTCATGATGGGACTTCGTGCTTAAGATGTAAACAATATTTTTTTATTTCTTAGAGTAAAATGATTGGTTTTTGTCAGAGTCTTACTGGGTGTACCTGACCTTAAACAAGTATGTAGTTTCTATAAGCTTCTAGAAGATGATCACGTGACACTTTGTTTACGTTTAGCATACGATATAACCTGTGTTTTGGAGAATTATTCTCAGTTGTATCTGGGCTTTTTCTTACACTAAAAGTTGTATGCTGTGCTGTTTGGAGTTATTTCAAATTACTTGGATTCAAAAGGATTAATTTTGTTATTTTTCTGGAACATACATGTGCTCATGTGAGATTCTTAATCGAAGACAGTTCTTATAAGAAATTTATTCATTTATCAAAGAAACACCCGAGTGATAATTCTTGTTTCTACAAGGAACTATAGAATTAAACACTACATATTTCACCATACGTCATCGTCTTCCATCTTGGATTCTTCATCTGGATTCAAACTTGAAATCAGTTGAACATTTTGTTATTAGGACTACTAAAATTTTATTCGTGGATTATTATTGGATTATTTTTGATTCTATAAAACCGTAAGTTCATATTTTTTCATTTTTACAGACTTTTTTCCAGGGAAATAAATTAATGTATTTTTTCAAAGCTTGTTGTTTTCAATTTCTTGTGTTACTGTTTATTCGAGCCTAAACACGTGACATAAGAACATAAATGACAGCAAAAGAACAGCAGTGGACTGGGACGCATTTCAGGTTAGGGCTCATTAAGGTGATTTGTGAGCGAATCGTGCTTATAAATGTGCCCATACTGTTGGTCATACCAGTACTCAGCACTGGTTTATCGGAGGTTGGATAATGATTGTAGCTTCTGAAACCATGTATTAATAATGATTGTTTTTAAACATTCATTTGTATCGAGATTGTGCTTCGATGTTTTAAAAAAAAGAATGTATTGTAATATTGTTTTATGGCGATGAATCTGTAGTTGGGATTTATTGTTTGTACGATAATTAATGTTTTACAGTAGCTGCCGTAAATTCATTACCACACAGGTGAGCTACATGTATGTGATCGGTAATGAAATTTTGTATTGTTTCTTAATTGATCTATATACTCGTATAAAGACGCTTACGTACTGTGTGTGATAACAGAAACCCCAATTCCTAATTGGGATTCACTTTTCTTTTTCCCATGTAATTTAGTTCCAGTCTGGATAAATAAATAAAAACTTCAAGCCAATGGCATTTCTTTCTATTCAGTCGCTTTAGACCAGTTATGATAGAATTAGAATACGAATTGTAACATATGACATTACGTAAGGTACGATATTTTTCACTTCCTCCGTTGATAGTACCGTATATAACTAGCAAAAACATCGCAACACAAAATTTTAAATCAGTATTTTAGCAATGTTGTCTAAGCCACCGTTGTCACCGCCGCAAAAATGATACCTATTTTTTACCATGCATATACAGGCGAAACAAATAGTTTATAAGCTTAGCGGTATTCACTAAATTTCTAAACAAAATTATCTTCAAATTGAGATTTGATATTATTTTGTTTATGACAATTCTGATACTATTTTTAAACTTTAGTCAGATCTAACAGAACTACAAACGATGCAAAATAAATTTACAGTTTTGAAATTGTATGCCTTGAAATATTGTTATTCTTTAAATAAAGAGTCTAGAAATTCCTCACATTAATGCAAGGTCATAAATCTTCATCAGAGATAAAGCGAGACTCCTTTCTAAATAACTTAAGATGTTGGGGCTGAATTTTGATTGATGACGCCTGCTAAATGTTAAGTCAAAATGTTCAGTGCTGAATCCATTGTTGCAAATGAAGAGGTCAAAAAGATACTGGTCTCAGTTTAAGGAAAAAGATTTGAGATTATGCCGCAGACACGTAGGGTCATGTCCCACCCAGTCACATTATCCTTACACCAGGCCGACCAATCTTAACACTGACCTCTTAATGCTGAACGCCTAGCGAGGCACCTGCTGGAACTATTTCTGTAAGTTTTGGTTTGACTTGGTCGGGGTTTAACCTGTGACATCCCGCATCCGAGACGGACGCTCTAACCGTCTCAGTTAGGATAGGGATGCAAATGATAAGGACATGAGGAAATGATATGCGTGAATATCTTGGATAAATTCTCGTTTATCCAGTAGCATTCCTATTTATTAGCGTGGTGACATGATGTAATATGAATCCCTGACATGATGTAATTTGAATCGCACTTTGACATGACTCAGATGAATAAATTTATTCGATTTATGCAAACTCTTACAGTTACTGTGAATTTTTTCAAAGTGTACACATTTTCGTGGATTTCACGGTTGTTAGAAACCACGAATTTAATGATTCAGTGAACAGTGCTTCTTCTGTGGAAACAATAGAACCCACCTACACCACCTTCTACGTATTAAGCACCAACGAAGGTGCCGTTTTTCATTAAGCCACGAATGAGAAATAACGAATTTGAAGGATATGATAAACGTAGTAATAAACAAGCATTCTTCAAGCATTACATTTTGGAAACTCGTTCATTAATACTATATGACGCTCGCAGAAAGTGGCTTGTTGCATGTAATATAATTTCATGAATTGCATATATGATGAACACTGCTATGGTTTTGTATGGGATGAACACTCGTGAACACTGCTCTGAATTGCGTTTGTGAAGAACAATTATGGACACTGCTATGAATTGCGTGAACACTTTATGAACGCTGCTTTCATAAACTCCAGTGTTATGAACACTTGTTAATATACTGAACTTGATACCAAGGCATACCATATATTGCATGCGAAGAAGAAAAAACTAACATCTTTATTGACTTGTTAAATGGACTAGGCTGTAAACGATTATTCTTATCAATGTTTCAGTGCCGGTCAAATTATTGGAACTATGCCATATCGCACAGAATTTTCCCCAGTTGATAATTTCGATTAACGAGCTACAACAGGCTTGACGCATGTTCCGGTAGGGGAAAGAATTTGGTTTACTCAGGTCTTATCCTTCACATTGCCGTACAAGTGTCTAATTTCGTCATCATAGAATTTCTAAAAATATCTTGAAAAATCTTATTAAAACATTTAAGCGTGTTATTGGTTATAAATATTTAGTTTAGGTTTTTTTAAATAGCTGGCCTGAAGGAATTTATTCGCTCTTAAAGTCAAGGTCTAAAATGATATAAACTTGGTCAGTCACCTACTCGAATGAGTCAGATAGTGGTGTTTGATTGGTTGAATGCCAGGGATGATGTCATGTCGAAATTATCAATACGGTACTGTTTAAGTATTATGTACATAAGTCATTTTAAAGCTCTAAACTTCAGAAACAATAACTTTTTAATCAAATTCTTATCACAAAAGCAAGATAATCGATTTATTTTACTAAAACACTGCTGTTCTCAAAATTTGTTTAGTTGACCGAGGTCCAACGCATATTTATATATTTGTTGGTCTACTTTCATCAGGGTGTCTACAGTAAACATTACGAAGGACCCAGGTGTGAGTGGGTTGTATCACAATAATTGGGATTTTATTTCAAAGTGTGAAGAGGATCAAATTGCCCACTACTTTAAATTTTGATAATTGTATTCCTTTAAATTGATTCGAAAAACTGATCCCCTGCACAGATAATAGCTGTTTAGGTGAAACCCATCATTGCCGACTTTGAAGCACTGTCCTCAGAAGAAATTACTGTCATTTGGAAGACTAAAGAGGAGGACAATGCGGCAATTAGATGGGGTCAATGCAGCCTAATGAGTTCAGGCTTTGAATTAACAAAACCTTTCACATAAAAGTCACAGACTTTAACCCCAAAGTCAGTTTAGAAAACATGGTTCAGTGAAAGTGAAAGCTTTAAAATTTGGCAGAAATATTGTAGGGGAGACAATTAATAGGCATCGCTAGTAGTTTTTATACACACTGTATCTCTAAGTTTGGAGTAAATTCTTATTCTGAAGCTTTAACAAAAATAGCTCGGGGGGGGGGAGGATAAATCAGGTCGATGACAAGATAGTGTAACTACTTTTTGCTGCTGTCAATATTGTGGATAATATATTATATCAGCCCTTTATTAAATATATTGTTCTTGGTATTTTATGTCGGTGCAAATGTATGCTCCTTTGTTGTTGTTGTTTTGGTTTTTTTTTTGGGGGGGGGGGTCAGGTTGTCTTTCAGTCGGTTCTGTTAACCAAAACTCTGTACCGTTTACGAGAAGTTGAGTGTTTTTGTTCTGATCCCTTGCAAGGATGGGTAGCTGTAATAAATCGGGTCAGCTGAGAAACAGTGCCCAGAGTAGTGTTTGAAAGTTTATTAAAACACCCGCAAATGTAACCTGCATTTGAACGGTCGAAAATCAAAATTTGTGGCAGTAAAATATGCAGTTTACGGGGGGAAATGTTGATGTCATTGCGACGTCGTGACTCTGCTATGATGCAGTGCATCGGAGATTTCTATTTTCAGCTATTTTTTCGACATTGTTTGAAATTGTGTTAGAAGGGGGATATTAGTCTTGTATTTGAGAAACGGGGACATCAAGGTAGTTCATTGTTTCATGCATCCGCTTTACTGTCAGCTGACGCGTCGTCAGTAAAATGTAATATGCGACTACCATTAATATCCTCAAATTATCAAATACAAGCCTGTTATTCCCTGTTAATAATGTGCAGATATTTGCAACGACTCTCATTTCCAGTTTAGAGTTGATTTGACAGTGTCTGCTATTTACTCTCATACTCGTATGATCTAGTAATGTCAGATTAATATGTATTTGTGTCGAGCCCACTTTAGCGGAAAGCCAGACATATAGCAATCTTTTGTTCTGGCGGCAGTGGTGGCGTCAAGATTTTATTAAGGTTTTCATTAACGTTTTTGTATTTATTTCCCCAACCCCTTGATGGATTTTCTTCACACTTGGTATGCATCATTATAAAGTTAAGACAATTCGTTATGTGATGCGTTTGCTCTTCTTTTGACCATACTGTGAATGTTGTACAATTTACTACGTTGTGATTTTAACAAAACTTTTTTTCTTCTCATTTGCCTATATTTCCCAAACCATTTGATAGATTTTCCTTATATCTAGGATGAATTATTATGAAATGAAAACAATTTATCCTGCGACAGGTTCGCTTGCCCACTTGATCAAAATTCGAGGTCATTCATATAAAACTTGCTTAAGGTTTTAACTCATATTTCTTAAGCCCCTTGAATGATTATTTCCTTGCTTAGAATGAACAATTATGAAGATAAGACAATTCATTTCGCTTCTGCTTCTGCTTTCTCTGTCTTTTGACCTTGAAGTCAAAGTCAAACGTTTCACAGTAGTGCTTTGATGCTCGAAATGCATGCTCTTACCTTGTTGGGGGTGGGGGGGCGTTTTTATTTTTTTCAAGTTATTTACAGAAAGAAATCAAACTGTGCAAAATAAAACCTGATTATTGAAGTCTATTTAACAACATTGACATAAAGTGGTTATTTCACATATCTTTAAAATGTAAAATACATTAATTTTGTGTATAAAATATTAACATAAGATTTTTATATAAAATTGTACTAAGTTAATATCAGTTTTCCTTCCCATGCATTGTGATTCTTGTTATACGAGGACATTTGTATGTGGTACTCTTTAATTGATGTGTGTGTATATTTTTTAGAACTTTGCTATTGACATTTGAATTCATAGATGCCTGTTGCTTGAAAAGGCCTAACTTTAGCACATCAGGAGCGTGATATTGATTCAGAAAGACTATGTGGATAGATATTACAGTATATATCAGTGTAAGTTGTTGTTGTTGTTGTTGTTGTAGGGTTTAACGCCATTTTTCAGCACACGATAGGCTATACATGGCGGCCAGTATTAATGGTGGAGGAGGAACCCGGGAAAACCCCAGAAAGAACCACCGACCCACGAGAAGCTACTGGCAAGCTTTCTCACATACCCACATTGGCTGAATCCTAGACTCGAACCCACGCAGACAGAGGTGAGATGGCAGTGATCCGTAACGGAGAGCGCTTTAGACCACTTGGCTATCAGTATAAGTGATAATACATATTATATCTATTTCTATTTAGACATTTGAAAGTTTAACGATCTGGTCATAACATAGAAATTCGGGATTTGTTCTGGCTACTTTGTAAAATTTGCAGAATCGTGGTGCCGACTTAAGTGTAATCTTAACTGCGTAGAACAAGACAGTTTCACACTTGATGATTGACTCTTTTAGAGGTACATATTCCTACAAAGATTTAGGAATGAGATTATCAACCTATGTATATGATTAGGTTTGTCATGTTGATACAAACAAGTTAGACCTACTTACAGAGAATTAATAAGCTATTGGGCAATGCCTCCATCAGGCGTTTCCCTCTGACTACCCATTGTTTGTTGAAGTGAGCCGAATCTTGGATGCAAGGTCACGTTTGATGCTTGATCCAGACTAGCACCTGGCATTACAAAACATTGATAGACCGGAGTACTTTTTCACAGGCAATGGTATTACTGGCAGCTGTCACTCATGGTCAAAACAGATTTTAGCCTAATACGGAATGAAAGCTTACAACTGAACATTGGAAGTACTCGTACGATGTCCAGCATCACGATTAGCGTTGTTTTATCTCATCAATATTGATTCCATGCTACACTTAATAACGATTAAATTCTGCCTTTGTAAAATACTTTCCAAAACCGCTCCGGTGGCCTAGTGGTTAGAGCGTTCGCCTCGGAAGCGGGAGGTCGTGGGCGCTCAGCATTAAGAGGTTAGTGTTAGGACTGGTCAGCCTGGTGTCAGGATAATGTGACTGGGTGGGACATCATGCTAGACATCACTATAAACTGCCACACTGCAGACATCGTAGCGATATGACTGAAAAATTGTTAAAGCTACGTTAAAAATCCTAATCACACACACACACACACTTTCACATTTGGTAAAGCGTTGGACCCCTAATCCAGTTGTCGCGGGTTCGATAATAGCCTAAGTCAGCCCAGGTCTGCTGCCTCGGTGTGCCACTGGGAAAGGTACAATAACGTGATAAAAGTACTGTGATGGTGAAAGAGATATGATAATCCCCCACCTGTTATGGTGCTTTGTATATCTTGATCTAGGATGGTTTGACGCGAAAGTGTGTCCTCTAATCATCTACATGATTGAATTTAAATTTGTCAGAGGTGCGGGATGTGTGATGATCATTTGGTTATCATTATCTATTAGATGATCGACCACGGTGTTATTGCCCGGATCGAGCAAACAATTAAATAAAATGTGAAATTAATGCATGGAATAACACAGATCTGACTAGAGATACAGAGTAGGAAAAAAAAAATGATCCCCCGTATGTAAAATATAACAGTTTAATCAGTTACATTAACAAAATGAAATTGAACATGACATCTGAATGATACATTTTTCTCTTAGAAATAGACTTACAAAGTCTATGCAATGTATGTTATACCGATTAAACAAATTTCATCATAGAACCGAGTGAATGATCGAACATAAATTACCTGCATGTCAGCATAACATGGTTGCTTCCTGTCCTTTCCAAATCACTGCTGTTGAACGTTAACGTTGTCATATTTCCTCTCTCTCTCTCTCTCTCTCTCTCTCTCTCCAAACCTCTTCGGGTCATAACATGGTTCTAGTCTGCACTCCTTTTCACAGGGTAGCACAAGTATGGAGCTAGGGTTTCCTTAAAATAATCGTAATACATAACTTAAATATCTGTTAGATTTTTCTTCTCCAGGCATCGAAAAGTATTCCCACTCTTTTTACGTCAGATATCATCTTCACGTAATTCAACAGAACTAAACTAATGTGGCCAGTTCGCAACCTGATACTGATATACAAAATATTATCATCAAATTAATGTATGTAGTGGTTGTTCTCATTCCTGACTGGAATCATGACATAACTAGACCTCTTAGATAGACTATTTACTTTCCACTGTGGGATGTAAATTACTAGCTTAACATTGTCAATAGACACACGCCAATTTTCCTCTGTTAAGAGAATTCGCAGCTTAATTACACAAATTAATTAATGGACTTCACGTTTTATCTTAACTACATTACTTGCTAATTAGAGATTAATCAACATAGGCATAAAAAAATCAGTTCTTTCACACGTGATACATATAATTTTGAAACAAATTAATTCTCACAATTCGTATCAGAGTAATACCTGAAATTCGTAGGATACATGAGTCCTATTAGATCTGAACAAAGTAATTCGAACAAGTTCATATCAGTTTAAACCAGTTCATATCAGTTTGAACAAATTCGTGGAATACATGAGCAATATAACATTCGAGACAAATGTTTGCACACCATTAACTTCCGAATTCACGGAAAATTGATTTATGAATTTAAAATAAATAAATTCAACAAATAAATACAAACTTACATTAATGGGTATATTACATGTGATTGAGACAATATTGTTGTGCCCTTTTGAGACTCGCTCTTTCTGTGCAGCCGAATCTCTTCTTCCATGTCCCTCAACCTTCCAAGCCTTCATCACCTGGACAGTTTGAGCTAAATTCTGGCTTTCTACATAAACTTAGAAAGACTGATTTCGCGAGTAAGATTACTTAAAACCTTGAATTTCGTTTGGGAAACCCCACACCCCTCGAGTCTCTTAGCCAGTCATTATTGGTTTCTCTAACTGCCAAAAATGTAGTATGCCCATAGAAGTTACAATAATTATTTATGTTCCCACTATATTATTAGGTTTGTCTGGAAAATATGGTTTATGACACTTCAAATGGCCAAAGTTGCCTCTGAGTTGTCTCTACTTTGTCGTTTCCACTTCTTGGCTCTACCCTAACATATGTCGGACCGTTATTCTAGCCGGTTCTAATTCAAATTCAATCGTGCCCTCAAATAGAGCATACCCCATTCTTCTTAGGCAGCAGTTTATTGCGAGCCTAGCCCATACGTCAAAGTTGATTGTTACGTGTCATGCTGACCGCGACAAAATGTGCTGCGAGAGAATTTACACAATTTTTCATTATTACAAGTGCCATTAAAACCATGAAAACAAAGACAAAAATGATACTGACCATGTTCGCTAGCTAAGGCGGTCCGTGCACTTAGTTCCACATCAGCCCTTGGCATATGTAGCCTGCTGAAGCGGTATCGACTGCTCCGCCATCAGATTTGATATAGCTGAAAAAGAAATTTGATATACCTGAAAGAAACTGATCCAGTCAGATCTCTTTTGTTACATGTACTCAGGGAGATAGAATTAATGACAGGGGGCCGCAGTAGATGATGACATATGTCCGTATCAGTTTCTGCAATTTAAACATTTCACACAAGTGTTAATTCGAGTCAGTACATGTGAACATAATGGAAATTGCCTCAATGAATATCTGATAGGTGACGTAACTAGTTATTGACCAATTAGCTCTGTAACTCTTTCATTTGCAGGAGGGTTATTGAACACAATTTCCGCTAGCTGTATTTGCCACGGGTAAATGTAGAACTGAGTCGGTCGAAGACCCCCTGGCCAGCGAAGATGCCGACTAGTATACTTTTTTCCAATATTATCTTTAGAATATCATTAACTTGCAGAGCATTTTGAACAAGTTACATTGGATTTGTCTTGTCTGTGAGCAACTTGGCAAAGGAACGAGACAAGCGATTAACATTTTTCGATATCCCACCATCTCTGACTTCTTTGCCTTATGCAATCAGCTAGTTGATGTATATATGGTCAGTTGTTCCCAAACTATTTTGAAAAGTAACGCTACCGCTCTACTTGAAATTGCTCAACTTAAACATCAGAATCTGTTAGCATTGATAGTAATAATCGTGGAATAAATATGACTCATCGTCAACAATAAAACATTTATTTTCCCCCAAAACGAGTGAGTAAAAAATTGGGATTCTTAGCTACTATGCTTCTCACTTTAATGTTATCATTCGCAACTGATTGCGAAAACTTTCAAGTTCAGCGTTCATATATGCAATAGGAATGCTAATGTAACAAAACGGCTTATAAAAAAATAGCAAGGAAGTACGCTGGAAATTTAAAATTAACCGAAACTTAGTTCTTTTAAGCAAATGTTGCAATTCAGATGTTATCAAGGTACATCATTTTAGTCAGATTTAAAATTTTCGATGAGATTTGATAGACAAAAAGGTTTGAAACGACTGTCACGCCAGTGACGTCATGCGAATTCTCCGAAATCTTGGGTTGTTGGTTTGTGGGGAGTGTTTTGTTTTGTTGTGGGGTTTGGGGTATGGGGGGGGGATTGGGGATTTTGGTGTTAGCCCTGGAGAACACGGAAAATCCTTTTCCGCCATTATTTTCCGAACTCTTTGCTTCTTAATGCTGAGCGCCAAGCGAGGCAGCTGTTAGTACCATTTTTATAAGCCTCTGGTATGACTTGGCGATCTCACACATCCGAGGCTGTTTCTCTAACCATTTAGGCCACTGGAGCGGTCGTTTTATATGCAGATCTCCATCAGTATGTATGTTGTGTTTCCGGAACTTATGATAAACCACGGCAGGTGAAACTTACGTCATTGTGACCTGCTTTTCTTACACTAATTGTGAGTTACAGGTTAACCCAGTATACAGAGTGTGTCCTCTAGTCAGATATGAAGTTATAGAAATCATATCTACATGGAACTTTGTCAGAATGTTCCTTGTTCCTTGTATTATTGTGTAGATATGCTGAGGGAGGATTTACATTATTTATATTTCTTATGCTATTTTTTTATGTCTGTATGTTATCTCCAGCATCACAAATTTACCAGTGTGCGAGCCTGCCAGATAACGCTTGTCTTTTTTAGATAATTCTTGTCTTTTTAAATTGATCAAAACACTTCGTTTATTGCAGAAAAGCATAGCTGGCTGGAGCGTGCGACAGAGACTTGAACAGGAAATTGACCATCATATGACAAAGTCGGACCAAGGAGATGTTGAATATGTAGCTGAGATTTTAGGAAAGCATTGTTTATTTAGTTGAAAATAATAATAATAAAATCTGTGCACTTCTGTTTTTATTGTTGTTGCTATTTTTTTTTTTTCGTTTTATTTGTTACGTTAAGACCATTCTGTTTTATTTTCATGTATTTACATTACCCCAGATCATTATATCGATAACGAGGCTAAGCGAGGGCCGAGCAAGTACATCGTCGATTATTACAGCGGAACACGCCTGGATCACAACAGTGAACAGTATTGTGTAATTTAGGCGATAAGTGAAAAATTAATGTAATATTATGAATTTATATTGATCAGCTTGCTCCTTTTCGTACTGGTTGTTTACTGACGTTGGTGTCACTTCCTTACCAGGTTACCTGATAATAATAATAATAATAATAATAATAATAATAAATAACATTTAAGAAAACGCAGTTAGAGATTATATGCGAATTCACAGATAAGAACATGTAAATGATTTGAGTATGAGGACAAATAAGCATATACATTAGACTATAAAGCTCGGAATAAGTAATCGTTACGTTAGCTGGTTCAGCACTGTGTTCATTGTCTCTTTATACTTCTCCCTTTCTCGTGTTAGCGTGAGTACTGGTATCATGACAGTCCGATTTTAATTGTAGTGAATTTTATGGTTTGTGCGGAACAACCTAGCCTCGTTTTCGTAATGCATAACCGCTTAGCCTCGTTTTCGTAATGCGGACCTGCCTAGCCTCGTTTTTATAATGCATAATTGTCTAGCCTCGTTTTCGTAATGCGGAACTGCCTATCCTCGTTTTTTGTAATGCATGCATATAACGAGGATCTTATTAAGAACGGTTGATAGTATTGTATTCGTTGACTGATCATTAGCTTATTGATTGCAGTTGCATATGAGCATCTCTTGTATCTGTCAAAACATATGCAGTTAAAAATTTGTGTTTTTGTGTGTGCGTGCTCTAGACAGTCTAGTCCAATGATTACAACTCTGGCACGAGATTTTGCATATCATTGTGCGTACATGCTTGTGTACATGTAGCTTTAGCCCACATTTGTGTGCGTAAATGCTATGATCTAGGTTGTGAAATGATTATCTTGTTAACAGATCGGACAACACAGATAACTTATTAGTTGCTAAAGCTGTAAAGCTGTATTTGTCGGGGGAGGGGCGCAGTATACTTGACACATCATGACACTCCATGTTTATCTTACATGGTTTGGAGCTGCATATTTCGTGTCTTCCATCGTCCTTTTAATGTTCACTGTTCGTCAATATTTGATCCATTCTACTTACCAGAAAAGGGGCCCTGAGTGGTCTAACGCGCTCTCCGTTACGGATCACTGCCATCTCACCTCTGTCTACGTGGGTTCGAGTCTCTAATTCAGCCAATGTGGGTATGTTAGAAAGCTTGCCAGTAGCTTCTCGTGGGTCGGTGGTTCTTTCCGGCATTTTCCCGGGTTCTTCCTCCACCATTAATACTGGCCGCCATGTATAGCCTATCGTGTGCTGAAAAATGGCGTTAAACAATACTACAACAACTACAACAACTTACCAGAAACATAGATCAGTTTTAACTTAATTTTGACACACATCATTGTCATTATGAAATTTTGAGCCTTTATAAGAAATTCCGAGCTGCAGATAGTTTGCTGCCATTACCAAAACAGAAAAGAAAGAAGAAAAAAAGCTTTAACAGCGCCCTTGAGATATTAACACAAAAGTCATGGTCACTGTTTTTAGCATTCGGGGTAAAATGTTGATAAACTGTTCAAACAATTACCAGATTTTGCGCACATATTTCACTGAGAAGATGAAACAGCCATAGCGGTTGGCTTCTCCAAAGGTGATTTCGTTTAGTTGTGTGCGACCTGAGTTCACATTGACATTGTTGCAAGTGGCATGATAAAGTTACGTCGTTTCTTATCAATACAAGGCCGATGCACATTATATTTGGCAACAAAAGGGAATAAATTTTGAGGCAGTAACATGTGGTTGTTATATATCCTTGTCTAGACCTGAAAATTGGTTCCATATTTTAAATTCTCGAAATAAGCCCAATGGGACAAGCAGTTTCCACTATGTCAAAATAAAACGTGTCTAACTGCACATCAGTCACACTGCGTATCATCATGCAAGAGAACTGCATTAACCAGTATGAAGGTGACTGTAAAATATATTGTGCATTAAAATGGACAGGTTGTGCGTTGGCGTTCATCCATTCGACAACCTGTATTTGAAGTCTGTATGTTTGCATGTATTAGAATTAAACGACACATCAGCACAAAAATGGTTGTATGATACCAATTGAAAGTGACGCTCTTAAGAAGACAAACCTTGCAAAATAATTGCAGACATTAAGGATAACAGCATAGAATATAAAAATAAAAGATATTAGAATTATATTAAAAGGTACATACAATAATAGATAAAAGGTAAAACGTGATATCTTTCAACTGTATCTGACGCACAGGGTATATGACAGCATAGTGCTCTGCAAATCAGACAAACTGAAAAACTTTTGCTTTCCTTCTCCCTCTCTCTCTCTCTCTCTCTCTCTCTCTCTCTCCAAAAAAAAAAAATTCCCAATCTCTGATAAAAGTATCTTTCTTCCTGCAACGAAAATGTCATTTTGAATTTGCCTAACTATGCTTAACCCTGGCATTCTTTCCGGGTTTATGAACTTGTAGAGTTACATTGTTTAGTGCACATCTGTCAGGATGGCTTCAGTTATATCATCATTCAATCGAGGCTTCTTACACGTCATCCATGACTTCACATCGGAAATGCACCTCTGTACGCCTTGGATTGTAGCCTCAGCTTCATTTGGGTAGTTAGATTTATATAACCGAGTGTCATCAGGGTACAATTGGTGAGAAACCGAATGTTGTTCTATGACACTTGATAGCGGTTGAGTATACAGAATGACGAGAACTGGCCTGAGAACAGAACCTTGTGGAGCACCAAAATATAGATCAACTGGGCTGGAATGTTAACTACAAGACTGAAATGGTTATTAAACATCCTTCATAGTTTTAAGATTAAACAAAACGAAATCGCTGGACAGATATGCTAAACGACACACCGTCTACAGAACGAACGACAAAATAATGGCATGCTATTGTAAACAGAAATACTTTGAATCGGTCTAACTCTTGACTCCTTTCCAAAAGAATAAAGAAAATTGTAAATGGGCCAACAAAATATACTTTATAAGAACCAAGTAGGGGTCGGTAGGCTCCACTGAAATTACAGTAAAATAAATCAAATAGTAATATGCATGTTCAAATTGGTTTAGAGAGTTTTTCTCGTTTTGCGCATTAAACTCGAGGACTGACAATTTAGCTTTCAAGGGTTGGGTGGGGAATATTTTAACACCAAAAGTTTCAAGTCTTCAGAAGGCCTTTAAAAACATCGCTCTGATTTATGGAAAAACTTTGTATCTAGTTATATTAATTGAACATAATTAACTATCTTGAGGTAATTAAAAAAATATTTCTGCTTTGAAATAAATTCAGTGTCACCCTCCTCTCAGAAAAAATAATTGATTTGTATGCTTGGTTGACAGTGCTTTGTTCCCCATACAGAAAACATTTATAGAAAATGTAAAGGACATTTCTTTATTTCTAAAGTTTGACTTTAATTGCAATTATATTATATTATAAAACTATTAAAACAAGTTTATACCTTGCTGATGTCAAAGATGCTTGGATATTATGGAGGCATGCGAAGCAACATTAGCTAAAACATGTCATTCTTCAACATTTCTTGAAAGTGTGACAATATTAAAATGAAGTGGTTTTGAACATGTGAACACTATGCTTCTCACCCAGATGTCATGGAGACCAAGATTCACACAATTCGCAATAAAGAAGTGCTGAGTAAAGCAACTTCAGGGATGTACATTTAAGTAATCTTAATGTTTACATGGAGTCACGAGCTTCTACGGTAACAGCCGTAGTTTTTTCGAATATGTAACATTATTCTTGTGCACTATTTACACATCTCAAAACCGACGCCGCCACTTTTGAAATATGGAAGTTTGACTTAGATTTCCCATGCCAGTCAAAATGTTTGACATTTACTTTCTGTGGCAGAGAGTTGTTATTTTACAAAGACAGCACTCCTTGTGAGTTACATGGAATTTTATAGATTTGATTATTATGCAGTAGTGCTCCTTTAAACATGCATTATGTGTGAATTTGGAATGAGTATATTAATTTATTATATAAATTAACATATAGAAGACTCATCCTTTCGATCGATCGATCGAGGGAAAGAGAGAGATATTACTACATATACTTGCAAACCGTAACATTGTACTCTTATATATTTGATTTAATTATATCTGATTTAATATATATTTATTTCAATTTAATTGTTTGTCAGTTTTAATTTATTTTATTTTTCATTACATGATATAGTAATTTAAATTTATTCACTAGAGATGATAAAATTTTTTAGAAAATAGTTTGACCTTGACTGTTAGTTTATAAACACCAGGTGTTGATCTAAATCCTGACATTGTTTCAGAATTTGTATCAACCTTCGTAAACCATAAACCAGTTCTATTTTATTTTAAAATGATTGGTTGTTTCCAAGGTCATGATGGGACTTTGTCTTTAAGATGTAAACAATTTCTTTTTTCTTAGAGTAAAAGATATTGGTTTTCGTCAGGGTCACTCTGGGTAAACGTGATCTGTAACAAGTACTTGCTTCTATAAACTTCCAGAAGATGTTCATGTGACCCTTGTTTTCGTTTTAGAAAGCCCATATAATCCATGTTTTGGAGAATTAATCTCAGTAGAAGTTGGGCTGTTAAATTGTAAGTTGTTTGTTGTGCTGTTTGGAGTTATTTCAAATTACTTGGTTTGGAGTTATTTCAAATTACTTGGATTCAAAAGGATTAATTCTGTTATTTTCCTGGAAAATACGTTTGCTCATGTAATATTGTAGAACAAGGACAGTTTTTTATATAAAAATTTATTCAGCTATCAGAAACCTGATCGATAATTCTTATTTCAACAAGAAACTGTAGACTTCAACACTATAGATTACGTCATCGTCTTCCATCTTGGATTCTTCGTCAGGATCAGTAGAACATTTTGTTATTAGGACTAATAAAATTTTATTCTCGGATTATATTTGGATCATTATTATATTTGATTCTATAAAACTGTAAGTTCATATCTTTTTTTCTTCTTCATTTTTCCAGGGAAATAAATTATTGTATATTTAAAAGCTTGTTGTTTTCACTCTTGTGCTACTGTTTATTCGACCCTAAACAAGTGACATAAGAGTACGATAATCCCACGATTTCATTACACAACAAACTACTTGTTTTATCCACCGCTCTAAAACTGTATATTTAAACTGCTTTTCTTAATGGAAAGCACGCTACTATGTATTAAAGCTATTTCTTCCCGTATGCGACAACAGTACATTGTGTTTCGTTATCACATAAATTATTGTTAAAGCATCAACATCCACTCTCACGCCGTAGATTAATAGTTTGATTTGTTAAGTAGCCATCTTGCAAAAAATTTGTATCGCCACTTCTTCTGAACGGAAAGTCATATTGACATGAGCTTTTCACAAGAAGACTTCTTTTGATGTCTAGTTGGTCCTAATTATAAATGGCGCCGATCGGATTTCCAATATGGTCGCCAGAGCGACCATCTTGAAAATATTGTTATGACTACTATTGAACGAATGGCTACATCAGAATGAGGTTTTCTCTAACATGATGACTAGTTGGTAATAATGAAGATGGGGCCGATCTGATGTCAAGTACGACACCCACAGCGACCATCTTGAAAATATTTGTATCGTTACTCCTGAAGAGACGGTCATATCAGCCTCTTATCTTGTCTAGTTGGTCTACATGAAAACAGTGCTGACCTGAAATCCAACATGATCTATTGCGAATCCTCCTGAATGGATGGCCGTGTCAAGATGGGGTTTTACTAAACGACTTGTTATGGTGTTTAATTGGTATTTTACGAAGAAAATGCGGTTCAGATTTGCAGTATGCTTGACACGTTGGACATCTTGAATTTATAATAGCTATTTCTTCTGAATAAATATCCATACCCGCATGGGGTTGTCACAGAAAGACTTCTTATGATCTTAAGTCGGTCGTGAATGAAAATGGTTCTGGTCTGAGTTCTAATATGGCCGCCACATTGGCCATCTTGACAATATTGTTATTACTGTTTCTCCTAGATGGCTGGTCAGATGGACATTGTGCTCTTACTAAAAGACTTCTTACGATGTCTGGTCAGTACTAAAAGAAATGGTTCTAATCATATATCCAACGTGATCACCATTTCAGCCATCTTCAAAATGTTATATTTCTCCAAAACAATAATATCAAAATGGAGTTGCCATAAGACAACTTCTTGTGACGTCTTTTGGTCCTAAAAGAAACTGGCACTGATACGACATACAATAAGTAGGCCACAGCAGCTAATTTGACAAGCTTGTTATTGCTGAAGAATAGCAGGGATGGTTTCAACACTCAGCACTCAAACGGAAGAAATCGTGTTATCTTGAATTCCTGGAAGACCTTTTCTGCTAGTAGATGGGCAATCCCTTCAAGAAACTCTTTTTTGTTTGTTTTGTTTTTTGTTTTTTTTTGGTTTTGTTTTTAAATAGAAAGAATTGAGATATAATTTTGTCCTTTATGACAGACAATTATATTGACAGGAGCATGACGTATCGAATCTTAATTCATTTCTTCTTGACGTGTTTATACCTTTTTCTCAAGTTGTCTTACGAAATATTAATACTAAACGCAAAATGGAGATGGTGTATCAATTTGTGGTTAAATTTGACATCTTTCCCTCCATATGACAATGATTCCTTTTTTAAAGTCGGTGGTATTTAAACATATCAAATATAGTATCTCGAATATAGTCTAATTTGGCATTGGTTTTTTTTATACATTTTCCACGTACCGATAACTAAACCAGTCAAAAAGCATACCCCATAACGGTACTTTCGTGGCAAATATTCTTTCATCAGAATATAACATAATTGCAATACAATTTTTATCTAACCTGGAGGTGAAGCCAGTTGAGATTATTGTATGACCCTCGTGTATCTTGTGTCGTCCATCAAGAATTGCTTGTTACTTAAGTCGATATTTCTGACCAGTGTTGAGCAAATTTGGAACATTGGATTATATCATCAGAATCTCAGACGAGTTCCATAATGAGCGAGATTCATGTTCTGAATTTAATTAGACTCAGAATATTGCTTATATCGTTAAGATCTCGCATGAGTACGATAATGAGCGAGACCTACGCATACCAATCATATACTATTGAATCTAATTGCCGGAATCTGTGTCACTCACGAAGAAACATTTCTGGTCTTGTTTTGATCAAATTTGAAATATGGGCTTGTGTCCTCCAGATCCTGGATGCGTTTATAATAAACGATATTTACGCATACTAATAAGGTGATTATATATCTGCTTAACAGAGTTTGTGACTGGTCTGAAGGTCATATTTATCTTCCGATTATGATCAAACTTGGAATGTATGATTATATTATCAAGATCTTTAATAGTTTTCACAATGAGCTAGAGTCAAGTATATTGATGAAATGATCTTGCATTTGATTGAATGGGCTACTACGACTCTAAAAGACGTGATTACAATCCAGCTTGATAAAAAAAACTAAAGGCTTATATCAAGACCTTGGATAAATTCGAAGGTGTACACAACTGACTAATTAATTTAGGTGATCTTGCATCTAATTAGCTGAAACTGTTGCCCTTCTTTACGCCAAAATTTCTACCTGTGTTTGTTTTAATTTCGCGTGTGTGTGTATATATATATATATATATATATATATATATATATATATATATATAGGGAGACAGAGAGAATGAGCAGATGAATGCATATTAATTATATCCTTTGAACACATTTGTATCAAATAAAGTAGGTAAAATCAACATGTTGTAAAGTTTAGAAGCTAGTTGACAAGATTTATGTTCTTCCCGTTATACGTAAGTCTTGTTTGTGAAATGGTCAACTGGTATTTAAGCCAAATGAGCAATATCAGACCCACAAGGGACTCGTCAAATTGATATCATTTAGATCGTTGAAATGGTAGTGTTTATATGCATTACAACGTAGGTTACTATTGCCAGTTTTACTGACGAATGCATTTAACAGTTACTACACATAGCCTGCAACTGGATGTTACGAAACAAACTATAGTGCTTCAAATTGTCGAACTTTCGGGAGTTTTCATTTTCACGTATATATCAGTGTTCATAAGAAACACACTCCTCAACTGTATCAACTATAATTTTTTTCTTCCATTTCTGTATCTCATCGTATGTCTGATATATTTACTAAGAATGTTGAATTTTCTTCTGTAATGTAAACCTTAAAAGAAGGCACTAAAAAGAATACTACTATGAATTAACTTCGTGGGGAACCAATTTACGCTGATTTCGTTGCTGTTATAGTATTTTCAAACCCTCTCGTTTGCTTGTAAACCCACCCACCTCCCGATTTAAAGCGAAAAGCAACCAGGACTTTTTTTTTATAAAATGCACGAAACAAAGTCATTTCATTCATTGATTTGTAATTTCGAACCTGGTTGGCGCTAAGGTGTCTCTAATATTATTCAATTATTGTCGTTCAACGCAAATGGAACCTTCCGATGTAAAGAAGCATACTGTTCGCTGTCCATTTCCCTTTTTAGAATACTCTATTTCAGTAAAAACTGTGTCGTCTGCGTCCAGTATTTTTAATGTCAAGTTTTACTATTTTTAAGACAAATCGAACATAGAAATAGGATAAACTTTTGTATCCATGTTCAAAGAGATGTAAATTCCAGCTTTACCGAATTATTGAGACTTCCAATCACGTCACATTTTTGGCTTGAAAAATATACTGGCCAAAGCAGATATGGCGACCGTGATGCTAAAGAAACTCCCGTTTGATTCGAAACACTAACAAGTTGACAGTATTTGGGACCCCCTGGTGACAAACAGGTTAGGACATATAAATGAATGAATGAATGAATGAATTGACGTAGGTTTTGTGCATTTTCATATCCTTAATGCCTTCTGTTTTTAAAATCTTGTATGGGGTGGGGTTACAAACAATCGGGATGGTGTGAGAATACTATAGACGCCACAAGTTTTACAAAGCCTTCGAACAGTGATTCATCTGTTAAAATCCAAAGCCAATGTGAAAGAGTTCATTGGTGGCCTTTGCTCTGTGCTTTAAATTAGTGCCTTTAAAGAAGTTCCGACTTGGGACTGGAAATGGTCATGTTGCAAACCATTACATCTAAGAAGCAAACCGTTATTCCCACTCAGAAACACGAACAGAAAAGTATATGTGTGCTATCGCACACATGATTACATGTAATATTCTGTTCCTCCCTCCACCCCCTTAAGTGTAGACCGGTATGCTGTATACTACAAACGGGAATCTTTATTTGTTAGACGTGTCATTTGCACTGCGAAGACTTGACGCACCTTCGTTCACTGTGCAGTTGATACGGCTGTTTAATTACTACTGAAATGCTACCGCCACTGAAACAGCACGCGAGCTTGTGACATCAGTGGAAGAACAGAGCAAAGTGAAATTTACTTTCACCTTAACAATGTATCCTTCGTATCATTTTTCAGCAACCGCTAACAATCTACTCTCTCTCTCTCTCTCTCTCTCTCTCTCTCTCTCTCTCTCTCTCTCTCTCCATGTTTTAACTTCAGTATACGGTTTATTAAATATAAGTGTAAAGTGTTGTATGTGTAATTAAAACCATCTTAACCAACAATGCTACTTTAATATGGTTGCGTCTGCTTCAGACAGACATGCTTGTAAAGAGAACCATGTCTACCAAGGCATACGTATGAGCAGAATCGTGTTTTATTAAGAGAATTTGATCATTCAAATTTAAGCTGAATATTAAAACTCATCTAAAATACTGTATCGTTTACGTAGTTCTGGGGATGGTAAAACGGTGAGGACATACCCTTTCTTTCTTGTAAAACACGGATACATTCCATGCTGAATAATGCACGCGACCAGAACACAAACCAGATGCATTTCAATTCGACAACGGTAGAACAATGGCGACTCGCAATGCGGGGCTTCTCCAATGACGTCACATGGACTCGAGTCACGGAAACGGTCGAAGTTGTGCATGGCCTATATGGACTATTTTCACACACACACACACACACACACACACACATAAACAATTTAATCTCTCGCTAAACATTGTTGTAACGGAGGCGAATTTGTTTTGTATTGCCAGGATCAACATATTGCATAATTTAGAGGTAAGTGATATGGGGATCTCAGGTCTGCCGCTGAACAAAAGAGATTATCATTATTTAAGAGATGTGACAGAAGCAAAATGGGCGAATGTCACTTTGCTAAAAATGAATGCAATACGGCAATGCAATGATATTGCCTCGTATTCAGTTGAAATGAGTCCACATGTTCACAAAAGCATTTAGACAAGACTGAGAATTAACTGCTCTTTTATATTTTGAGTCCATGTTTCGAAACCAAGTGCTCAAATGTACTGCTTTAAGACTGTTTGATGGTTCTGTATATATTACACATATATTAACCTCTAACCTTTTTGGTACAGGTATTGTTTCCAAGATGTTTTAAACCTCAACCTTTTAGAAATAACAAGGCAACAGCGGGGTTTTTTTTTCAGCTACAAGAGGTGGCTAATAAAGACAGGTACTAATAAGATGGTATTGAAATGAGATCATTTGGCAACTTTGAAATTAGTTTCAGTCCTCATAACCTCCAAGTATCTCAACTGTTGTAAAAAAAAACCACATTACTAAGAGCAATTTAACATCAACAGGTACCTGAATGCCAAACAGTCTTTGACTGGCATACATACATACATACATACATACATATATATATATATATATATATATATATATATATATATATATATATATATATATATATATATATATATATATATATATATATATATATAATGTGTGTGTGTGTGTGCGTGTTTAGGGTTTTATACATCTTAAGAATGCTCGTGGATGCGTGGATGCCCCGATTATTTGGATGGAGATACCGTTTATAAAATGGAACATATACGTCGGTCTTTCGCACGAAACGTAGTTTTCTGGGAAACTTATTTTAATTTTAGTTTTGGCCAAGAAAGAAAGAACAAGCAAAAAAGAATACGAACACAGGCTCGAGTCTTGTATTATCTTTCATAGAAACTCAAAATAGAACACGTAAACAAATCGTATGTCTGATGTTCGTCTTCGAAATCAATATTATTTAGAGAAATGGATAATAGGTCAGTAAAAAATTACCGACAAGTCAAGTTGTTCATCGTATTTTTATTGACAGCTACCGGACACGCGGACTATATATCTTTCATATTGCTTAACTTACGAAGAACATCTTTAAATCTCACAAATATCAGAGATGGCTTGATAAGGATTGTGTAAACTGCTACCTTTAGTCGCTATCACTTATCAATATGCCCTGTCTGAACTGACGAGTTTGCACTCAGACACGCTGACGTCAGCTCTTTGCCAGCTAAGCTTCAAACGCAGGGTATTGAACAACTGATCGTATTTACTTTATCAAATTAGCCAGAATGGTAATATCAATAAAAGGGCTTGTCAGTTTTCTATGGTATCTTTCAATGCTTGGATGAACTAATTAGCTCATGATACATTAATAGTGTTCAGATGTCTTCCGCTGGTGATGTAAAAGTTAGAATGCCGACTCTAGGTGTGTGATATCTGCAATCATTCTACAGTTGTTGACACTGCGCGCGCAGCCCCGTGTCGTAAAGATGAGGTCGCTGTGATTATCAAGCCTAAGAGAACACATTGTTTCTGTTCTGGTTTTTTGATGACTATCTTTAGAATGGATGGTTGGTTGCCGTCCTTTCTTGAAAGAGCACGCCAGTCAAACAATATCTTAAACACTCGTAATTAGTAAGCAGACACTACAAACAGAACATTACCACTACTTTCCATGTTGAGACTCCTTATCTGGCATCGCTGTTTATAGCAATTGACGCCTTTTCACTTTCAACTTAAAGTTTTAAAATGAGGTCTCTTTTTCATTGACCCTAAGTCTTGGCAGGGAAATAATTTACGAGTCCTTTATCTATGGGCAAGACATACTCACCGCTGTATATAACATAATTGAGATGGAATAGAAGATACTGTTATTCTCTCTCCCCAAAAGAGAACCAACAGCTCTATTAATGTGCATAGAGGCTGAAAGAAGATATCAATCAGATGCTTGATCATGGCGATATTTCAATCCGACCCTTTCAAGGCAGTATGAAATCAGAGACTCATGTTCGCATTTCCCAACTCACTTCGTCAGGACGTTGTTGAAAAACTCATTTAGCAAGAAGAATGTTAGTTTGACAATGTTCTTAAAGCTTCGGCAATTGAAGTCATTTCGCTCTAGAGTTTACCAAGTGTCAAGTTCTTCAAGACTGTCAAACGCAAATGACTATCCTGGTATTAGTTGTTCGAAGAGTTTTTTTATCAAATTTTTTTCTGTGATATGCGATTCTAAATAGTTTGACAAGCTATGATATGGTTTCCAGCCAGAATGTTAAAGTTGATCATTCAAAAGTTGTATTCATATTCACGTCAAAAGTAACGACTGAATCCGATGCATATCGTACAAGATTTGTTTGGGTTTTTTTATTTTATTTTATTTTATTTTATTTTTGTTGTTGTTTATTTGGGGTGGGGGGTAAGACGACTCCTTTTGGGTACCTTATTATGTGCCTGTCATACTGTTACAGTTTATAGCAGGTTCGAGCTCAGTTTTAACTAGTAATAACAATATGTCACATAATAAGATTTTGCAGCATAGTTTAATAAACATTTACTACACAATGCAGTTTAGATAATTTTGATATCGCAGTGTTATATCAGATTTGTTATCTCCTTGTGGCATCAGATATTTAGATCGTCCGATTACGACCTCGGATTGTGTAGCAGAACAAAGTTATGCAGTGTCATTGTCAACACTTTTTAGTATATGCTGATAACAGCATGGTGCGACTTGAATTAATTTGTTTTTTCTTTTTTACGCGGGGATTAGACTGGAACGCGAACAACATTTGTACAAGTATTGACAATCGAATATATCGACTAAATATAGCCATAGGCAAGGCCTATTCACTATGAAAGTGGTAGGAGGATGATACTTAAAGACCCGCGGTACTAACGATATAGAAACATGGGAACCAGTCCAGAATGACATTAAAATAGAGTATATATGGGTTTGGCTGGCTAGCACTGGGTGATAATGAAAGTTGGATTTTATATTAAACAATCTTTTGAGACTTTATTCTAGTTGAAACTGAAAAAATAAAGATATCGTTTTATTGATAGAATTTCTGTCCTTTCACAGACTGAAGTTTGGAACATTCCTTACTGAAATTAGCACTTTACTCTTTGATGCGGAACTGAAAGCACATGTTTCAAACACACGTAGCTCCACCATAAAATGCTGCGGCTCACATGGCTTTCTCTACACAGAAGCTGTCATTCAGGATCTGTCTATACTGATTGATATATATATATATATATATATATATATATATATATATATATATATATATATATATATATATAGAGAGAGAGAGAGAGAGAGAGAGAGAGAGAGAGAGAGAGAGAGAGAGAGTGTGTGTGTGCGTGATCATGAGTATTAAGAAATTTTAAGTTATTAAAATTTTATATCATGGTGTTTGCACATGTTTATTAAGAGAATTAAATTAGTACTTGATTCCTGAAGTCGTTAGCGGTATGTTGAAATACGCATAAGGTTATTTGAATCAACGGTTTTATCCCTGGCTTCACTTGGTAACTTATTTTCTAATTAATTTGTCAGTGCAACCAAATAGTTACTGCTGCACATCTCTTATTATGGTGTACCCTGCAGTCACGTCTCTTTGCTTCCAACTTTTTTGTATAGACAGAAGACCTTTCTGCCTTGGCTACTCAGAGATGATCGACTTTTTCTTGACTGTACTCTGTAGAACATTTGGTTTGTGAAAAGAAAAGAAAAATAATTAAAAAAAAGATGTGTTATTAGAGCTTAAATTGTTTCGCCTTCCAGTAGAATTGGCATTGTCGTTATTCTCTGGTTCGTTGACCTCCGAAGTTTCAAATGAAAAACCAGATTTTTGTACCTCAAGGACCACAAGGTTGGGGGTTATGTCTTCAAAGATATATGGTTAGTACTTTTGAACATTTGCATAAGCTATTCATATACAATTTTGAATTTGTTTAAAGTTCAGAATGTATGTGCAGTAAGCAACTGAATAAGTGATTAAACGAAACTAATGAAATTTCTAGATAACAAAAGACAGTGATCGAAAAAGTTGTTTTAAAAGGGATGAAATATGACCTTTGCAAAATACTAAGGCCCTTCGTTAAAGTAAATCGCTAAAGCATGGATTTTCTCAGACGATTTTTCGCCCGTGAACTGTTTAAAGACATGGTATTTCACTCACTGACTAAAGCAAAATCGTGTAGTATTTTCAAACGGCAACATATACAGGATATTCCATAATCGATCACATGATCCTGACCAACAAAATCATTATACATCGTAAACCTGTATCGCTAAACAAGCCATAAAAATGCAACGCTGTAACGTTATCGTTTTATGAATGTCTGTGCTGTGGGACAACCCTTTTAATGTGCTGGAACTCAGTCATAACACTGTTTGTAATTATGGGCCTTATCCGTCCTACAGCAAATACTCGCTTATCTAGTATAAATTGTTTTTAATATATATGAAAAGACAATATCATTTAATTTCCTCCACTTCATAAACATTAAAATAGGTGCAGTTACGAAAGCAATAATATAAGGAGTATCTGTCGGCAAAGACGAGTCACATACCATATTTCATATTAGACTTATCTTGAAATAAAATCTATAAACACAGGCTAACCAGTCTTTTATATTGCAGGGACGAATTAGGCAGATTAAGTGTTATCTGTTAGCTATGATTATACATAACAGTTACAAAATAAAAGAAGTAATTTAAAACATGGACCACAGTTCATACAAATCAATCAGGTATTTTGAACTTTTAACTTGTGGTCTGCAAACAAGCTGTTGATACGTAAAATGTGTTACTTTGTTGAATATTTCAATCTGATAAAACTGTCAGTTTAGATATCGTTACAATGGTGTCTCTAAACGCCAGTGAATATGAAAGTGCATGTCGTAATGTGTAAATAATGCCTATTTAATGACTCGTACCCTTATCCTGAAACAAATACATTGTCAGCCCACCTTTGTGGTTTAAGATTACAATGACAGCCCGACACTTGGTCTATATTCCACTGAGTTATGAGTGTTGTGTGAGCCGTGCGCCATAGTCACCATAATCTTTTACACCAAGTTCAGTAGTTGGAACTATCTTGTCAACCAGAACCTTCAATCTTTTAATCCAGTCCCCGTAGTCGCGACACTCGTGAAAGCCAGTCCCTGTAGTCACGATACTCTATTGGACAGACCCCGTAGTCACCATAATTTGTTGTGCCAGTCCCCGCAGTCGCGAAACTCTTTTGAGACATGTCTCCTAATCGCGAAACTCTTTTGAGACATGTCTCCTAATCGCGAAACTCTTTTGAGACATGTCTCCTAATCGCGATACTCTTGTGAACCATGACTAATATTTTGTATCCAGGCTCCGTAGACACTATAATATTTTGAGCCAGTCCCCTCGGTGACGATACTCGTGTGAGCCAGACCCCATAGTCGCGATACTCTTGAGAACCAGGACCAATAACCTTTTGAGCCATGCCCCGTAGTCACCATATTCTTTTGAGTCAATCCATGCAGTCACGATACTATTGTGAGCTAGACCCTGTACTCGCGATATTCTTGTAAACCAAGACCAATAAGTTTTCTGCCATGCCCCCATTGTCATCATAAGTTTGTGAGCCAATCCACACAGTCGCGATTCCGTGTGAGCCAGGCCCCGTAGTTGCGATACTCTTGTTAACCAAACCCTGTAGTCGCGTTACTCTTGCAAGCCTGACACCAATCTCACGATACTCTTGTGTGTCTGAACTCGCACTCTGTATACTCTTGTGATCCACACCCTGTATTCTCGATACTCTTGTGAGCCAGGCCCCGTAATCGCGACGCTCTTATGAGCCAGGTCCTTTATTCATGATACTCATGTGAGCCAGGCACCGTAGTCGAGTCGCTCTTTTTGAGAGCCACTCCCTGTCCTCACAATACTATTGTAAGTTTGACACCATACTCACGATACCCTTGTGTGCCTGACCCTGTACTCACTGTACTCTAGTGAGTCTTAAGTTGCACTCAAGATACTCTTGTATGCCCGAACTCTTTCGAATTTGACTCCATAATAATGATACTCTTGTGAGTCTCAACTTGTAAGCCTGGCGCTGTACTCACTATGCTGTTGTGAGTCTTTCCCGTACCTACAATTCCCTTGTGAACCAGTCCCCGTGCTTTTGATATTCTTTTAACTAAGCCCTGTAATGGAAATACTTATGTGAGTCTGGCCCTGTGCTCATGATATTCTTGTGAGCATGGTACAGTGATCATGAAACCCTAGTGAGCATGGTCCGTACTCACGATACTCTTGTGAACCAGTCACAGTACCCATTACACCTTCGTGATCCTTTCCCAATACTCACAATATTAGTGTTTACTTTGTATTCTAGGGAAATGAATTATTTCTTGAATTTGACAAAATTTGATGGTTTTCGCTCTTTTCTATTGCTTCGTTTAAGACTACAGAGTCGTAATACAATAGATATCACAATATACAAGCAAAAGAAAAATATTCGATTGTACCAGAAATGAGGTTATCTGTGTGGACATTGTTTCTGTTGTCGATGATGTTTTTTATTTCTTTTCGTTAACCCCTAGTGTAGAACGGTTTCTGTATATAAATGTCACTTTTATCTAAAGATAAATATTCCATTCATCAGAAATGAAGGACATATTTTCTTCATTATTGCTTGAAAATGCTGTTCAAATTTTACAAACAGTATGTTGTTTTCAAATGAAGTCCAGCCATCCTTACCGATTATTCGTATACTATGCTTCCTGTCTGACAACCATTTCTTTCAAGTTTCACCGCCATAACAATGTTGAGATGGACCTCAATTACTCAAAGATAACTGTTCTCACTATTCATATGTGACCGTGTTTTACAGGTTTAACTGCAATGTCAGTCATGGTGAATGTTAATTGGTGGCCGTAAAAGTCACAACTGGTGGGAGGTAAAAGTTTTTTTTAAAGTTAAGGTGTATATATTGTTTTTCTCCCTTCCTTTCATGAAAGTAAATAGTACTTTAACTGAGTCAAAGGTACTAAGTACTTTAATTAGGTCAATGGTTTTTAAAAGTAGATGGGTGGAACCACACGTAGGCTTATCAGTTCGTTTTATATCAGTGGGCACTACATTTCGGCGGGTATTTTAACATATTGCACCTCCATGGGTCGTCTGAAGAAAAACGTAAAAAGTCTTCAAACGGATCAATTACTTTTCGAACTGAGTACTGTTATAGTGTCAGTCGGAATGTCTAATCGTCGTCATAATATTTTGTATGTCAGTGTATGAATTCATGCAAGTAATTTTTGAAGTCATTCAGTTTGCAGGTAGTGGGTACAACTTTAAGACAGAGTGTGTGTACTTTTAGTAATGTAAACAGTTGAGAAATTCAGATTAAATCAGAAATATTCTTGTTTGTTTGTTGTTGGGTTTTAACGCCATTTTTCAGCACACGATAGGCTATACATGGCGGCCAGTATTAATGGTGGAGAACGAACCCGGGGAAATCCCGGAAAGAACCACCGACCCACGATAAGCTACTGGCAAGCTTTCTCACATACCCACATTGGCCAAATCGGAGACTCGAGCCCACGCAGACAGAGGTGAGATGGCAGTGATCCGTAACGGAGAGCGCTTTAGACCACTCGGCCACTCGGGGATTCTAGTAATGAACCAAATTTATTGACATTGGTCAGCGTTATTGGGTGTGTAAGGTATATGTTCTACAACACAAGTAGTATATATCAGTCAGTTAGGCCAGTGGCGGAGGTCCCATTAGGCAGGCAGTTTAGAAGGGAGCGGGGTGTCAGATTTAAAGTATGAAAATATGGCTTTTTTAAATATCTATTTTGTATTTTTTTAAAGTATATATATTTACTTTACTTTTGCCTCATTTAATGGTGTAAAGGTCTTTGAGGCTCTTGTTTTAAGGCGGCGGGGGAAAGGGGTTCGGGATAGGTGGGGGCAACTCTGACAGTGCAAAGGGACGACAAAATCATAATCCGTCACTGGTTAGTGCTTATCTCCGGTTATAAAAGATTCAATGAGCTGATCTGAATCATCTTGATGGAAACCGTCGCGATTGTTTCAGTTGAGAAAAAAAATAACTATTAAAATATAAACATGTAAGCTGTATCTGCCCAAGTTATTTATTATAAACCATATGCAGGGGTAATGTAGCTATCCCTGTTATCACTAAAGGAGGTTTTAAAATCTTTGAAATTATTTAGTTTATATTAAGAAAATATATTTTTATCTGCCGTTAATTCGGTATTTATAATACATTTGACGATATCAATATCTCACCATTGAAAGAATTTAATTTTGTTTACATCACACGTCTGTGTAAACCAGCGGCGTAGATGGTTCGTTTACTATAGGTGCTGCCCTAAACTATTTGGTCTGTGCAGACTGTGTGAATATTGGCCCCTTCATGCATGTGGTGACTCTTCATCGAGTTAGAGATGAATGTCAGTCAACACAGTATGTTAAACGAAATATGATGTTCTGTGTTCTTGGCACCTAAAACCCCTCTTCACCGTTATAACGAATAATCTCTTAGTGCTTTCAATGGTTTAAATTAAAGTTTCCTGCATATTTATTTGACTTATGAAAAAACGGAAACAAATTCAATCCACCAAGAGAAGTGTTTGCTCTGCAATTAAAATAAAACTTTTCTTTCTGAAAAAATCCCATTCAACAACTTCCTGTTCATCCCAAAAATTGCTTTGTTTATCGCAGACAGGTCTGGTTTTCCCTGAAACTTTAGCTCTACCTTTGTCTTGCAGATTTTATCACTGCTTGAGAACGTTTAGTGTCTCTGGTTGGGTCACTGATGAATAAGAAAGATTTATAATTCTACTTAGAACCCCGCCTGTTTATGACACGGATCGTCTCCTATGGTGACCTACCTGATCTGTTATCTATCACCTCTCTTAACGATCATTAATACAATTTAATTGTTCCCGTACACTGGCATTTATTTTGAAATATTGAACTTGTTTTGTCTCGTTGAGCTAACACCTGTAATTTACAAGGTAAACACTATCAGACGATTTTAGTTTAATAGGACATATCATCTAACAAAGACCCCGATCGGTATTGCCAGCATAAAACTACAACTGATTGTTCACGTTCTGCTGAAAAACGGAACAGGCACATATACGCGAGTTGTTGGTTTAAAAAAAAAAATGTCTTCAAGAGGAACTTTAATTCATAGCAAAGTATAAATCAGACATTCTTTCGTTGTTCCCTGAGTATCTATTCTTCTTCAAATAGATTTTCCTGCTAACGTAGACATTTTCTGCATATTTTTGGGGTTGCTTTCTTGAACTCTCTTTAACTGAACAAGAAGAGATGAAAAATACTTATTAGTAAGTCGAAGGAATCCGGCGAAGCCCTAATTTCATTGCTAATATTTGTGTGGCTTCCGACATGGAGAATGTCCAAAAACTCTGTAAAAGTTTATTCGAAAACCCATTATCTTAAAGTAGGCATTCAGTTCCCTTAGTATCTAACATTCCCAACGCTAAGAGACTGAAGACAAAAGAGATATACATATTTAAGCTCAAAGTGTGGGAGTACTGCAAGACACTGAATCAATGAAGTCTGGTCATTTAAATAAGCTTTTCTTTCGGTTTCTTTCTTCGTATAAAATTGTGTCTATTAAAACAGTATTGTTACTCAGATTAACAATTACATAACAGACATCGCGATGATCAATACGTGGTCAAAAATTATGCGCAAAATATAGACACACAGGACAAAAGTGCAATTTACTGGAGGTAGAGAGAGAGGGAGAGAAAGATGAGGGTAGGTAGAGAGAGCGTGATTGGTATTCTTGCATTCTTCGATATTTAAGTGACTTTAATATGTGAAGATGCAGAAAAAAGGGGTTGATATATTTTACGAATGCGAGCCAGTACTGAAAAAAGGTAATATGCAAGGGCTATGTCAGGGACACCGAATACAATACTCTCTGATATGAGGACTAATTAAAGATGACAAATCTATATTACGAATTTTCACAGTGAAACCAAATTTACTCGAAGCATACTTTAGTATTTCATCTATCGTTTGAAATATTAACATTTTTAGAAAGGTTAAAGAAGCTCTACTTTTCTTTGAACTGTTTATATCTGTAGAATAAAGAGCAAGAAAGTTAGAGGAAACAATACCGTGAACTGTGAATTTGGCTGACACGTATATTTGTCATGTCGAATTTCCAACACACCAATTAAATGAAAACGTTGCATACAATTTTCACAAGAATTATTTTATTTCACTTAAACGGATGGGCATGAAGCACAGAGCACCACATATACATGTAAGATGTACGATATATATATATATATATATATATATATATATATATATATATATATATATATATATATATATATATATATATATATATAAAGTGCAAGAATCGGATGATATCTAACAATAATTTGCAGATAATATACAATACAACAATATGCACATACATTTTGTCTCCAGGCATAATGTCATCTGGCGGAAGTCTCGCCATCTTGTCCGTTACGCGTACATATCTCGCGTTCTAGAAATCTTTACTTTTCGAGTATGTACAGTTCTGTCTCTGAGTAGACAGAGAAACATTATTGTATCACTCGTCACCTACAGTTAGCCATACTTGAATGGTTTTCTCTCGTTCTACAATAATGATGAAAGCAAATATTATGACTTAATAAACGACGGACTCATCAATATAATTGAAGCGGGTCTTGCAAAACAGGGGTGTCTTATATGTGTCCTGGTACTGTCTAAATAATTTTCAGCTGAGAAAACTCTGGTTTCCTTGTCATTCTTTTATCGTGTTGAAACAAATACAGACTTCAATTTTGATAACAAGTTAGGGTATTTTTTCTCTCAAGCAAAACAACTGCATCACGTAAGACTTAAGTTACGCTGGTTATTCAGTCACTACAACTTTTCAATGTGTAGAGCTCCAATTCAGAGAAAGTTTTTCGAATTTCGTTATGTCTTCACTGTGATGATTATTTTTGCTTGTTTTCGACACGATTTAGGAATAAATCTCCATAAACGCTCATTGCATGACATAAGGAAGGCAGTTTAAGATATTTGAAGGATTTTAGATTTTGTGTTTTGTTGTTGGTCGCTGTGTCCTGCATATAATCCAATCATCGTCCTATTTCCAGCTTTCATAATTGTACCAGAATACAAGATATAATCTTCTGGAGGTACCTTCCCTTGCTTACAAATTATTTTAAAAAATTATCACCGTTTTGCCGACATAGGAATATCACAAGGATGATCTGAATTTTCACTTGACGGAGACGACATTGAATCCATCTGAAAACCACAGATTTCATTGACTACTTTCCGTGAGCCAAGATTTTGACTCCATGAGTTAGTCACTAAAATGAAGATCCTCCTCACAGAACCACTTTCTCCATCAGTGTTGTCAGTGACATCCGCAACTGGCAGCAACCATGTCATCGTATTGCTTCAGAATCACATTTTCATCATCATCAAAATATAAAAGACTTATGGAATACAGTTTATTAGGGACACAACAGGGCGTCGAAACATCCTTGCCTACTCTCAAAGCATGAACAATACTTTGAACAGTGGCATGATTTGTTGGTTTCTGACTTTGTCCTAAAGGAAAGGGACACTCTCCCTTGCAGTGAAAAGCATTATATCCCTTAGGAGATATAATCCACCCTGACCATCCTATTTCATCAAAGTCTACATACATTTCATGACGTGCGCAGCTCCTTCGCTGCTTTCTATACCGAAAGTCTAAAGCTCTTTTATCTTTGTTCTTTCTATCCTTTCGTTTTTTCTTTTTTGTTTCTTTTCTTTCCTTTTTACTATTTTTGCGCTTTGGCTTATTTGTTGCTGATTCGGCCAGAATGTCTGTATTCCTTTTCTTCCTTGATAATGAATCATTTTGTTCCTGTCTCTGTTGTAAAAAATACGGATGGCCGTATTCTTCTCGCTCTTTTTCGTTCAGTAATCGAATGGCGTTCTGAAATTCGCTATTCCTTGTTCTTTCATGTTTCAGTATGTCTTCTTTAAGTTCTTTGTAATCTGAAATCACAAAACAAGCATCTTATATTTTCTGGTACTCAGTAAAAGTAGAATAAAAGAAAAAGGAAAGAGTTCATAAGCTTTCCTGTAATAGTCATGGTAACCTGAATTTCAGCACTTAGGTCGTTAACTCTTAACCAACTTTGAGATATTTGTGAAAATTGTTCTTTTTTTCTGATGGTTTATCAGTCGAGACTGCATGAAATCCAGTGAGACGGTATGACGAGCTAGCAGTCATAAATCAATGTCTTCTATTCAGCTTGATTAAATATATTGTCACCATAAAGCAGATAATGAGCCTACCACCATTGGTTATGGTTTTATCTTGATCACAAAGGCACGAGAGATCAAAAGCAGATTAACATTGGGGATTACATTTAACTAAATCAATCACTCCCTTGAACTGTTCACAAAATGTTCCGTTTTTATATTAAGTTTGTTATACAGTAAGGAAAGGAGATAAACCTTTGCTCATACAAGAGTTCCTTATGTTTATTTCAATTCACTTTTTATAAAACGCATCAATAATCCTCTCGTTGTAGATAATAAGATTGTACGCATTCTTATAGATTACGCCTGTCTGGTCGTAAAAAGACGCACAAATCTTTACAATTTTCCAACGGACCACTCTGGTGGCCAAAGTAGTAAGAGCATCCGTCTCGGATGCATGAGGCCGAGGGTTCGAAGCCCGGTCGAGTCATACCAAAGACTTGTAAAAATGGTACTAAGAGCTGCCTCGTTGAGCGCTCGGCATTAAGAGGTTAGTGTTAGGACTGATCGGCCTGGTGCCAGGATAATGTGACTGACTAGGACATAATGCTATGTATGTGGGGCATAAACGCTATTTGTCTGTGGCATGATGCCCCAGTGCTAGAAATCACTATAAACTGGCTAACTACAGACATCGTAGCGATATGACTAAAATTGTTAAAGCTACCTTAAACCTTAAACATCTAACACACACACACACACACACACACACACGCACACACACTTCTCCACCTGTTCTGTTCTGAAACTTCGATAAAGTTCTTAAAGTAACGACTTCATAAGGAGAGACTAGATCTTGCCTAAATAATCTTTTCAATGTAACCTAAGCTTTATACAGACTGAACTTAAAACAATTTTTAAGAAGTCTTTAAAAGAAAAACACACTAAACATGTGACTCGGACGTATTCTTGTGTTTGGCTTTGTTGAATACATTCCCATATTTCTAGCTTAATTAATTCTGAAACAATTTTCAGTATCTAACATTTGAGACCTATTTGCCATTTTTAACACCTTGACAGCCAGTGGAACTCAACTCTTTCTTATGTATAACATATATTTAGATTCCCGTAAAAGAATTTACATATTTCAATGTAGGTTAATGATTTTGGTCGTTGAGGGCGCTGGCGAGACGTTACTACTTGTTATAATTCAGCTACATATAGCGTTTGATTAAAAAAATGCATCTCTGTATTCGCTTCCTTCTCCTTCAAAACCAAACTACAAATGGTAGAAACAGTACAAAAGTACCACTGTCCGTCACCGTGCGCACCCACCCCCCAAAAAAAAGTCAATAAAAAATAATAAATTTTAATAAATATCGATGAACCTGCTTTCTGAACCCATTATATTGATAAACCAAACATTGTTTTATTCCATTATTAGATAACTAAGGGGTCCCGCTCTCTGCTTTAGCTGGACTCTCCGCTCGACCAATGTGGGTTTGTGAGAATGTTTGCCAGTAACTCGGTGGTTCTTTCGTGGATCTTGCGGAGTTCTTATTGCACCACATGCACTGGCCGCAGAGTATAACCTATAATCAACGTTCCCTCGGAGCTGCGCGCGCGCGCGGCCGCGCAAAAGACATCCCCGCGCAGCTGAATTGTTCTCCGATCGTCACCGTAATGATCGCTCAATGTAGTGCGCATAGCTCGCACATATACCATTTGCCTAGAGGGAACGTTGCCTACAATGTGCTGAAAATGGCGTTAAACTCCACAAAATCAAACCAAACTGGATAAACTATTCTATGTTGAAAGAGTGCAATCTCATAAAAATGATTTAATCATTATCAAAAATGTGTAAATCCCTCCTAATACCTCAAAAATACAATCACAATTTGATTTTCTCTATGGAGAATTTGAGAAAGATTAAATAGAACCAATTCCATTATGGCAGCAGAGTCGGCTAATACGTGCCTAAGAGGCAAATAAATCATCGTTACCACAGGCGATGGCGTCACTCGTCTTAACACAGCCACTTTCCTTGATTAATAAAGATTTAAAACTTGTAAAGTGAAAGTCTCCAAATTACACTAATGTGCATTTTCCCCGACAGTATCATCAGCACTATCACACCAAATTGAAATTTTTCTCCGAATCATATTAGTAAAGACAACATCATACTCCCTTCTTTATCATATAGTCTGTTAATTTAATCACCACTCAGATGAACTACCGTATAAATCTCCAGCAAGAGAACATGCTGGAAGAAGCCAAATTAATATTTAAGTCTGCATTACTTTGCGAGACAACTTACACGAAACTGTATTGTCCACCTCTCGTCCTTTAATATTCTTAAGAGGCATTCAAATTTACTACCAGTAATAACGTGCATAATCACTATATGAGGATGCCTTTCTCCTCTCCCCCAACAAAAAATAAGTAAACAAAACAAGAAACATACAAAACTCAAGAATTGAAACTTACCTGCAAAGACTGATATTGGTTGCGTCTATCAAATAGTCTATTCGCGTTATATAATAACTTGCTACTTAGTTGCTTTAGGGTGTCATTTATCTTGGCAAGTAGATGCATGGAATGGAATGCAAGTCACTTTTTTAATTCTTGGGGAAAATGTTTCCAGCGAGTAACTACTTAAATAGAGCACACACAAAAAATGGATCTGCAAAGGAAACTTCTGAATTTGTTGTCAGTTAGCTTGGAAACAGTTTCTTGTTTTCCAGTTTCCTGTATTCAGCAAGTCTTAATAGACTAAATTCATACGACTTTCACGGCCTACCTCTCTTATTCCGCTGAATACATAGCGATGATTTTGGCAGAAACATGGCTAGTTGTTCGGTGCATGGGGATAACATACGAATTCTAACTGTATGAATATTTCACTCGTTAAACTGTCTTAGAAAATTCAGACCTAATGAAAAAGGAGGTAGGACCGAAACTATCCGTATTTGTGACACTGCGTCAATATGCCTTACCTTCATCATTTGGAGAGATATAACTTGGACGTCTTGGTTTTCCGTCATCTGTGTATACGACAAGAATTGGCTGCTTGCTTTCGTGATGAGTTTTCCTCTGCGCGAACCGGAGGTTGCCGTCGATATGTTGACCCCTCAAAGTCGTACTTGTAACCAAAAACCCTGGAGAGACAAAATGCCATACAAAAATCCACATATCCCAAGAAAGACTGTGTGCACTTGATTGTGAATCAGGGTTTGTAAGTGAAAATATCTCGTGATCACAGATACTAAACATTTACACCTTTTTAACTGCATGTTATAAGGGTTATTATTGCACAGGGTCAACAATATTTCAGCATGTGTAGAACTCGTCTTGCCTCCTAATTTAAATATATGTATGCTACAGCGCCTTGACCATTTGTAACATTTATCCTTAAAATTGTCTTGACCATCATGTAAACTATCAATGTCAAGAAACATACGTTCACCACCAGTGCAATCTTGTTTGGTTTGGTGCTTTACGGCAGAATAATATAAATATGATATTTGATGCTTAAAGACACACACCACTGTAGCCAACCTCGTCTGTCGGTAGGATTCCAACCAGCACTATTTCAGTCGTGAGTACAGCACGCTAACCACTGTGTACCCCGGCTTCCCATGTAATTGATGTGTGTGTGTGTGTGTGTGTGTGTGTGATTTGGATTTTAAACGTAGCTTTATCAATTTTTTCGTCATATCGCTACGATGACTGCAGTGTAACAGTTTTAAGTGATGTTTGGCACTGGGGCATCATGCCGCAGACATGTAGCATGATGTCCCACCCAGTCACATTATCCTGACACCAGGCCGACCAGTCCTAACACTAACCTCTTAATGCTGAGCGCCAAACGAGGCAGCTGTTAGTACCATTTTTGTAAGTCTTTGATATGACTCGGCTAGGGATCGAACTCACGAACTCCCGCATCCGAGGCGGACGCTCTAACCACTAGACCACCAGAGCGGTCCCAATGAGATAGATAGATAGATAGATAGATAGATAGATAGATAGATAGATAGATAGATGCATGCATGCATGCATGCATGCATACATACATACATACATATGTCTTCAGCATATTCTTTAAAAGTGACATGTATGTTACATAAATTTCAACCTCTTTCCTTTCCTCCATGAAAATTGTTAAGCTTTTCAAATATTCAACCTTTTTCTCCTCTCCATTAATATTATTAAGCTTTTCAAATATTCAACCTTTTCCTCCTCTCCATTAATATTATTAAGCTTTTCAAATATTCAACCTTTTCCTCCTCTCCACTAATCATTTTAAGCTTTTCAAATATTCAACCTTTCCTCCTCTCCACTAATCTTATTAAGCTTTTCAAATATTCAACCTTTTCCTCCTCTCCACTAATCATTTTAAGCTTTTCAAATATTCAACCTTTCCTCCTCTCCACTAATCGTATTAAGCTTTTCAAATATTCAACCTTTTCCTCATCTCCATTAATCTTATTAAGCTTTTCAAATATTCAACCTTTTCCTGCTCTCCATAATTTTTTTTAAGCTTTTCAAATATTCAACCTTTAAATACGCAATTTTGTTAGATGCTCTGCTTTCTTTAATTAACTTCCCATTAGTAGAGGAGTTAGTGACCCACCTTTTGGCTCATAGTAATTAAAAATATTAAATCTTAAAAAGCATTATGTTGAGGACTTTATAAATGTTAAATACAGCAATATATTTGTCAAAATTCAAATTCAATGTTAAAATATTGTATTTGTCTTTAAAGTATTATAGCAATTAAAGTCTACCAGGATGGAAGTCAATTTGATATAAATGGAGAATGGTAATGTTTCTTATTAGCCCCAAAGAGCTAAGTTACCAACATAGCACTGAGAATAACAGTGAGCTGTTCGTTGGAAATATGTTAAGGCTCAAAGGTTGAGATACCCTGTAACATGAATTAAGCCTAATGAAACAAAACTGTTTAGCAACTATTTATAGCATAACCTTCTGAAGACAGACACACAGACAGACATACATGCATAGATAGACAGACAGACATATAGACAGGCAGACAGACAGACACAGACATACATAGATAGACAGAGAGACATATAGGCGGTCAGATAGACAGACAGAGACAGACAAACATACAGACAGATAGATAGATAGACAGACAGACAGACTGTATAGATAGATAGATAGATATGTCTTCGGCATATTCTTTAAAAATGACATGTATGTTACATAAGTTTGTCCTGTTCCTTACTGTATGTCACGAATTCACGAATTTCATTTCCGTTCAATAAGATTTGAAGGACTTCGCAAATTTAAAGCAAATATAATATGAATCTTAATAAAGAGAAAACCCAGGTCAATGTCAATTTTTAACATTTTCGAACACACTTTTTTTCGAGTTAAAGTCAGTGACTGACTTATAATTTTGTCCTTGTAAACCGAAACAAGCTTTCTTCAATTTCACCAAACTTACGAAACTATTTTTGTCGTATGGATAATTTCTAATTTACCTTGTAATCATAACCACAGTCAGCATCCTCAGAAGTCTTCTTTATAATATTAATCATATTTATATCATAACTCCATGCTACTGACGAAAGAAGCATGCACGAAAAATGTCTGACGCGTAGCGTCATAGAAAAGCGTGCTCCAGGCTGTCCCGCAACTTGAGACATCTTGTCATAAATTATACTTTAATAGAAAATTTTCTTAAAATGTTTACTAGCTTTTTGCAATACATAAATGCCTCTATACGGGGTACCTCAATATTCATTCAGTATTTCGATGGCACTTGTTTAAATTCATAGCCGTATGGCTGCCTTTTTAATCAATCGTCACAGATGGTTGGGAGTTACAAACCGGCCCCAGGTGTTGTATTGACAGAAAGTCCGTAATAGGTGTACGGTATTATTGGCAACCCCTCGGGATCCTAGCAGAAAACCCATGCAATACCTATTCTTCCGATAAAAACCCATACTGTGTTTTTGACGTTGAGTTACTTTCCCGCCAACGTGTTTACACATAAATTGTGGCAAGCATTTATTACATGTGGTTTCTCGATACATGCCAGTCCGCGGGGCGTAATGAAAATCAAATGACATTTCCATGTTGAAAGTTAGGATGAAAGGATTGTCGAAATTCATCCCCTCCTCTCCCATTCAACTAACCGCAACACAGATATGGGTATTACTACGTCTATAGGTCCCCAAACCGCAACAATCTTGCCAATTCGTTTTAGTCAACTTCTTTTTACCACTAAATACACTTTCAACCTTGTGGACAGAATCAGTGGCTAAAAGATTTGATAATTGTATAAACATTACACATTCTCTAACTGAGATAACATCACAATTAACAATACGTGTATTGAATATTAAATCTATGTCTCCGCTCTTTATCCTTGGTTTGCTTGACCTTCATTATCCAGCACAGACTTTTTCCTGCTCTTCAATATCCATCTATATGCTGTTTTGACTTGTAACCGAGCCTCTGGGAAAGGCACGTAACACCAATTTCCTCAACATTATATAGCCAATAAGGCTACTTTTGTGTATATTTCTGTTTTACGTCCGCGTGCGGGTAGGTTTTGCTGTGATGTACCACAAAACACACACATGGTAACTTTCATGGTTGTCCGGAATTGTAATGCTAGTGAAGTATCGGTTTTGTAGATTAGTATTTAAAAAAGTTAAGATTGCAATCAGGCTAACGCTTGGCAATCGTAGACGGTGGTTCCGTCACGACGGTTGAAATAATTTTAATCTGCACATGTTGAAACGGGAAGATGGCGGGGAAAAGGGTATATCCTTTGTGTTTATTTACAAGAGCATGACGAACACATCTTACAAAATAATGCTTTAAAAGTGAAGCAGGGCCAGACCTTCTGTCGATTGTTACAAAGCATGTGCATCGCGAGCGCCCGATGCAAACTGCAATGCTACTATGTCAAGTGTGGGGATGTCTAAGTTTAATAGGACAATAATGATTCAGAAAGAGTGTATTATTTCTTGATTCATGCAGGAAATCAACTAAGGTCAATGGTGACAACCGCGTGGAGGTGAGTCTCGATTTACCGGCGGCAACGACGTCGAGAAAATTTGGGTCATTTCTAAAATTTCACATACAAAATATTAGAGAAACATCAAACGCATTTCACATTTTAAAGACCCAAATGCATTTGGAACTATGTTATCCTGACAAAATAGGACCAGACCCAAATAATTGTAGGAGGGAATTGCTAGATGAGAATTGGCCTAATTTACTTATTTATTAGTCACAAAATAGGTTTTGCAGCTGGCCAGGAAAGTACGATTGAGAAGGAAATAGTTAATGCAACAAGAGCAGCATTATTTTACATACTTCCAAACTCTCTTTTATGAGTACAAGGTAAGTGACCCTCTCTGATTTAACCAGAGAAAAATGCTTTGATAATCCCAATGAATAGTTAGACTTCACACAATAGTACAGCAACGCAGGCAAATTCAAACAAGTACCACGTTTGCAAGTGTACAAATCAAAAGGCCATGTCCAACATTTGTACAGTTTTATTGTACCCAGTTTTTAAGTTATAAAGAATGGGTTTATTCGTAACAGCCAGTCAGGAACTGGTGGACAAGCTTGGAAATTTTCACTCACCTTGAAAATACTCTAACTAATGTGAGTGAGATACATTCTTCAATGCTACCAGCAATATTTTTATTGTGTTAAATATCTTGTATGGTTCTTTTTACCTTACTTGCTGGTACATTTTAAAATTTGGCTGGACATAAAACAAAACTAAAAACAGGCACTGCCTAATGGGTTTAAAGTGTTTTTAAAAACCATCCAATTACCCATTTTTAAATTCCTTCTTACTTGATAGCATGATGCGCTTTTACCTGCTTTTTTATACCTTTTATGAGATTCTCCTCTCATTATCTCTTATTATTGCTTCTCTTGTTTTTATATCAGATGTTTGCTAATGTAACTGGAATGATGAAATGGGATGCTAATTAAAGTACAAAAAATAGCAACCTCGCCATGGAACTTTGCTAGGTGTGATATATAATATAAAATATTTTAATAAGTGGGAATATTCTGATTTGCAATTTTAAAGACGGGTATACCTTGTATTAAGGACCGAATGATGAGTTTCGAAGATAAGATGATGTAAAACATATTACTGTCGTTTACAGATGCAGTATCCAAGGACATGGCATGCTCTAAGAACACCCTTATATTAAACACCTTCAGATAACTTTAACAGATCCTACTTACCATGATTCTCTGCTGTTCCGTTCAACCATTTCTTCACAGCTTCTGTTACGCGGAAAACTATCCAACCATGCATGTGTACCGTAACTAATTTCTTGTCCAACAGATGGACACTTTGTGGGGAGTGCATATTTTCAGCATCCAAGACCTGGTAAACTCTAATCTGAAAAATACATTTAAAGATTTCTTTATTTGACAAACTGTTTCTAGAAAACAAGAAACCGGTAGACTGGTATCTAAAGAATAATATATAATTTCCACTATGTTGATACTTTGTTGTATACATCTTTATAATGCTTTACCAGTTCACTAGTTTGCATAGATCAGAATTACAACTAGATACATGTAGAGTCTTGCAATAGGTATAAAGTTAAATATTAAAGTAACACAAATCACTTAAATTTCTACTAAATTTGCGTACCGTTGCCCCTTTAGACAAGAAAATAATATACAAAACAAGAAATACATCATGCTGGTAATTCGAGTATAGAAAATTATATTTATCGGCGGCGTTATCCCAGCATGCCATTCATTAAATACTTGAGCACCTATAATCCCACACAATGCATAGTCAAACCATACACTGCATATTCATAATGTATATCGTCCCTTCAAGTCGTACACTGCATGGACAGAGTATAGTCCCACCAAGCAATACACTGCATGGTCAGAGTATTTATAGTCCCACCAAGCAATGCACTGCATAGTCAGAGTATTTATAGTCCCACCCAGTCATTCACTGCATGGTCAGGGTATGTATAGTCCCACCAAGCAATACACTGCATGATCAGAGTATTTTAGTCCCACCAAGTCATACACTGCATGATCAGAGTATGTATAGTCCCACCAAGCAATACACTGCATGGTCAGCGTATTTACAGTCCCACCAAGCAATACACTGCATAGTCAGAATATTTATAGTCCAACCAAGTCATACACTGCATGGTCAGAGTATTTATAGTCCCACCAAGCAATACACTGCATGATCAGAGTATTTATAGTCCCACCAAACAATACACTGCATGGTCAGCGTATTTATAATCCTACCAAGCAATGCACTGCATGATCAGAGTATGTTTAGTCCCACCAAGCAATACACTGCATGGTCAAATAATTTATAGTCCCACCATGCAATACACTGCATGGTCAGCGTATTTAAAGTCCAACTAAGTCATACACTGCATGGTCAGAGTATTTATAGTCCCACCAAGGAATACATTGCATGGTCAGAGTATGTATAGTCCCACCAAGCAATACACTGCATAGTCAGAGTATTCATAGTCCAACCAAGCCATACACTGCACGGTCAGAGTAGTTTTAGTCCCACCAAGTCATACACTGCATGATCAGAGTATTTTTAGTCCCACCAAGTCATACACTGCATGATCAGAGTATTTATAGTCCCACCAAACAATACACTGCATGGTCAGAGTATTTATAGTCCCACCAAACAATACACTGCATGGTCAGCATATTTATAATCCTACCAAGCAATGCACTGCATGATCAGAGTATGTTTAGTCCCACCAAGCAATACACTGCATGGTCAAATAATTTATAGTCCCACCATGCAATACACTGCATGGTCAGCGTATTTAAAGTCCAACTAAGTCATACACTGCATGGTCAGAGTATTTATAGTCCCACCAAGGAATACATTGCATGGTCAGAGTATGTATAGTCCCACCAAGCAATACACTGCATAGTCAGAGTATTCATAGTCCAACCAAGCCATACACTGCACGGTCAGAGTAGTTTTAGTCCCACCAAGTCATACACTGCATGATCAGAGTATTTTTAGTCCCACCAAGTCATACACTGCATGATCAGAGTATTTATAGTCCCACCAAACAATACACTGCATGGTCAGAGTATTTATAGTCCCACCAAGCAATACACTGCATAGTCAGAGTATTTATAGTTCAACCAAGTCATACACTGCATGGTCAGAGTATGTGTAGTCCCACTAAGCAATACACTGCATGATCAGAGTATTTATAGTCCCACCAAGCAATACACTGCATGGTCAGCGTATTTATAGTACTACCAAGCAATGCACTGCATGATCAGAGTATGTTTAGTCCCACCAAGCAATACACTGCATGATCAGATTATTTATAGTCCCACCAAGCAATACACTGCATGGCCAGCGTATGTATAGTCCAACTAAGTCATACACACTGCATGGTCAGAGTATTTATAGTCCCACCAAGGAATACATTGCATGGTCAGAGTATGTATAGTCCCACCAAGCAATACACTGCATGGTTAGCGTATTTATGTCCCACCAAGCAATACACTGCATAGTCAGAATATTTATAGTCCAACTAAGTCATACACTGCATGGTCAGAGTATTTATAGTCCCAACAAGCAATACACTGCATGGTCAGAGTATTCATAGTCCCACCAAGCAATACACTACATGGTCAGCGTATTTATAGTCCCACCAAGCAATACACTGCATGGTCAGAGCAACTGTGATCCCACTAAGTCATGCAATGGAGTTAGAGCAGTTGTGTTCCCACCACGCCAGACACTGTAGGATCAGATACAATACACACAAAAAGCTCTGACGGAAAAGTAATTTGTGATTATTCAAGGTTGATTGAAGGAGTGAGGGTGGGAGGAAGGGGAACTTTTTGTATGTAGAATAATAAAGGAGGGTTGTAGGCAATATCCAACTGGCGCTTGTCCTGCAATTTGCCTGCAAAAATGACATTATCTTCTAGAAGACTGGCTTTCTGTCAGTAATTAACTGCAATTTGTACAGCGTAGTCTTTTGACCAAATCTAAGTTTGTTGAACTGTTGTTTCTGTAAAAGTAAGCAGCATAAACCAGAGATTACTGACATAAAATGTTTCTGGCCCTTGCCACATATGCAACTTTATAAAAAAAAATAATGACCAAAATGTACCTCTATTACATGTGTTGGCCGTGTTAGTGGATCAGCAGGCGTGTCTCCAGGCAGCGCGTGCATCCTGTAAACATGGAATTCGGCCTCCAAGATTTTTTCATCCACGCCAAGATAAGATACATTGTAATAGAAATGCAGCTGTTGTGCCCAATCTGAGAAAGAAAAAATGTTTAAACGGCAGGTTATGGAAATGGTCAGATAAACCGCTGCTGGCTATTTAATCAAGAAAGGTTAGATTTGTATATTCATTTTGGAATGAACAAACTCATTAATTTTGCAAGAGTCGCCATTTAGCACATGAAATATAAAACCAAAATTAAACCTTGAAGGTTTCAGGTCAAAAGCAACTATTCTATCAATACAGAGACCGATCTTTGGACATGTCTTCTGTTTCAATTTTGTTTTGTTTTAAACATGCAATAGAAATACAAATAAAAATTATACCGATAAAGACTACCATGATATGGGTTTGAAATAAACACGAAAAATCCATAAAAGAAACGAGTCCTGCTTATTCTCCCTGGATGCATACACCCACTTAGCTTTAGAAAACCATGTCTCCGCCATCAGTATTTTAAAGTCTTATGTACGCTTTTGGTATAATAATATTTAGTTTTGTCATTTAAATTAATAGAATTAAGGCATAATAATAAACATTACGCCAGCTTAAATCATCGTTTATTCCGCATATTCTTTTCGATATTTTATAATATTAAGGCTTCACTTATGGCATGTATACTTGCTTTCCAAATTAATGCTTCATAAAATCGAGGTTTGTTTCGCAACATTATTCTAATTGCATTTTTTCAATCTGTTTAACATCAGATCTCCGCTGTCCTACGTGAAGATCTGACGACGACAGCTTAGGGGTTATGTTCTGGTGACCTTTGAACTGGCCAAAGGAAATGCAGCTTTAAAAAACATGAAAGTGAATCAAATCGTTCTTTGCACATTCGTGCTCACACTGATCAGTCTTCAGTGGAGATCTGATTTTAATCAGATTGCTATTTTTTGTAAGCTAATATAATCTTTGTATGAGCAAAGTTCATGAAAATCAATCCTTTTGTTAAATTAAAACTATTTTATTTGTACTAATTTTAAATGCACGTCAACGTTACACTCAATTAAGTTATGTAAACAAAACAGCAGTATTTGGCGGTCATATTTTCAAAATAATGTCATTTTCACAAGCATACGAATGAGATATTTAAATGTCGTTCCAAAGCAAATACTTACTTCAATGACTGAGAGAGACTTTTCGAAAAATATTTATAACCAACGTCACATATCAATGAGACATTTGTTAACTCCAGTCATTGGGCAACATCGTATTGTAATGACTAAAAGAGATTTGTATCCAATTTTAAAACTCTTTACTTTTCAGTCTATTTACTAAATCAAGAATGAATTGCGAAGCTAAATTCGGTAAAAAGATTTTGAGGTTTTAATTAGAAATTAACAATTCTTTTCTTTCGACAAACTGCAAAAGCACCATTTTTTCAGCCCACAAGTGCTCGTTGTAATCAAAATCTAGTTTACGAGCATCTCCTCTTGTTTAATAACAACCGTTACATGAACAAAATGTTAATCCTTGAAAGATTTTTCACTACCAATCACTGTGGTCAGCTGTATTAAACTTTGAGACACCTGTGGACTCTTTTGTATCCTGATAAGTACATTAAGACTGTAACATGGACGTTATTCTATGAACGTCCAGGTGTGTATAATGAAAACTGCATTGGAAGAGTCTGTAAGGGAAGAAAAGAGAGCTCTTCATATAGCTGAATGAGATTTAATTCCTACTTGAGACGTAGAAGTGGCGGTATTAAATGATTTTATTTGACAATATTGGTAAAAAAGGAAGATTAGCCTTGAGCATAGAATGCAATGCAAAATAAGTAGATAACATTCAACTTTTGGTATGGCTATCGGTATCTCGTGGTGCAAATCGAAAACTTTACCTTCAGACAGGTGTTCGACAATGATATGCAGAATTATTGTGAAAGGTAACTGATAGCATCGCTATTATTAAAATAGTATGATAGTATTAAAATTAGATAAAGATATATCTAACGTATCCAAAGTCGTATCTATCATTGCACTGCTATATTTGGGATTTATATAGATATATATGGTGGGTGGGGGTGAATTTACGAATTTACATAATTGCTGTTTATGTTTTCGGTGTAGATTTTAGCTTTGCATCCTGCAAGCAAACTACGAACAACAATAATATTAATTAGTTGAGTAAATAAACGTTTTCATTATTTAAAACGGTAAAATGCATGAAATCCTATATGATGCGAAATGATTATCTCTCTGCGTTTACAAACTAACTGTTGTATTGCCTACCCCTTCATAAATTTATTACAACATAAATAAACTACGCGAATCGGGACGTGTGATATCTGACAGTACCAAGGTGACCCTAGCAGATACATAATTTATGGCACTTAGGTTGCAATATGGCCAATACAATCTAATTATGGATCTGTGACCATCCAGATAACATTCAATCATGTATACTTAACAAGTGAACAGAATAGACTCTTGATCGCAGGTAATTAAATTTGTACCTGGAGCACGCGGTCAGCACGTTATAATTAGTACTTCTTTGCTATGTTATTGCCCATTTACAAAATTTATTATGAATTGAAACACGAAGTGTTTTATATCGAGACATATAGCTAGACATATGTACTCAAACGTAAACAGAAAGCCACTGTTTTAGTCGCCAATAGCTGTTACATTTTATCTCTGAAAAAACAAATCAACGTTGTGTCCTGTCATCGAACACTTGAACCTGATTCAAAGTGTGGTTCGTAAATCAGTTCACGACGAAAATACACTCTGGACAGAAAGGTTGTGATTCTCTTTTCATTCTTTTTACAGAATAACAAATTATATATATATATATATATATATATATATATATATATATATATATATATATATATATATATATATATATATATATATATACTCTACAAACAAGAATTGTTGAGAAAAACATTTCAGCCTATATAAAATTTACTAAAATCCAAATTATTAGAATCTTTTCTGATTACTCGTCAAGAAATTATTAATGGAATTTCCAGCCATTTCTATGATATCTAGTATAACCAACTAGCATGTAACTACTTAACAACATAAACTCATTCTCCTTAGCCTATACTTCATTTACATTAATTATTTTCACAATTTTAAAGGATTGTGAAATATGTATATAAAAAATTGAAAACCATTTTATTAATGTTTCTGTATATCTATATTACAATCATATTATTATTATTTTGACTGCATATAAACAAATCCCCAGTTTTCGTTCATTATTTTGCATACTGTTTTTATCCACTTATAGGTTTATCTTGTATAGCGGATGCTAATCAAGTTTCATTTAAGATACAAAGAGCACGAGAGGTTTATTCAGTCTTAGGCATTTTGAAAAAAGAAAATCAATTCTGAAGCTTATTTATCGATGAGGCCGAATACATTAATTTGTTTCATTGTGGGTCGATATACCGTGCAATAAATGCCACTTTCACCGAGAGACGATTTGACCTTTTTTAAACACTAGAAAAGTAAAGACTTTAAAACTTTCCCCAAATTATATATGTACGAACCAGTTTCTTCAAAAACCGCGCTGATATACACATGACTGGCTACAACGCTGCCATTGAACCATATCTTCCAGTATCAGACCTAACTTTTATATGAAGTAAAGGAAATGTGTGTGTGTGGGGGGGGGGGGTATGATTTTTAACATAGCTTTAACAATTTTTCAGTCATATCGCTACGATGTCTGCAGTGTGGCAGTTTATAGGGATGTCTAGCACTGGGGCATCATGCCGCAGACATGTAGCACGATGTCCCACCCAGTCACATTATCCTGACACCAGGCCGACCAGTCCTAACACTAACCTCTTAATGCTGAGCGCCTAGCAAGGCAACTGGTAGTACCGTTTATGTAAGTCTTTGGTATGACTCAGCATCAGCAGGGAATCGAACCCACGACGTCCCGCTTCCGAGGCGGACGCTCTAACCACTAGGCCACCGGAGCGGTCAGTAAAGGAAATAGCCATATCGCTAAGTTATCTCTTTGTTCATTTGCTGAATCAATTATAACCTATCGCATACCGATACAGTTCCATCATAAATATATGCCAGATCTTCTTTACAATGTCTTACGTAGGACATCTACTTTTTTCAATCACTACCAAATAAAAAGATAAGTTCCATTTGCAACTGCAGTGATCTACATAGATGACAAGAGATTCTGGTTTCCAGTGAAAGGATTTTCAAAAGTTAACACTGCATTTTCAAAACGTATCTACAAATGATATGGGAGATTCGCACGGACACTATATGATACATATTGTTATATTTATATCTTTAATTTTAAAGAAACTGTAACAACCTTTGTTTGAAAATTTATATCCACGAACTTTGCAGATACATATTACTTGGCATAAAGGACCTTCAGAAGAAAAAATTCTAAATAAATAATTTATAATTAAAACTATTTAAACTTCCACTAACATGGCGAATAGTGACGGCTATGGTCAAATCCATATACACCAATGTGCAGGATTATTTTTACTCGCATGAGAAAGTATATATGACTTAAATAGTATAAATCAGGGAAATCTAAAGTACATGTGACTTTAATATTATACATCATGGAAAGCTAAAATATCCGTGACTATAATATTATACTTCAAGGAAAGTTAAGCATCCGTGACTTTAATATTAGACTTCAGGAAAAGCTAAAATATCTGCGACTTTAGTATTATACATCATGGAAAGCTAAAATATCCGTGACTATAATATTATACCTTATGGAAAGCTAAAGTATCCGTGACTTTAATATTATACTTCAGGGAAAGCTAAAATATCCGTGACTTTAATAGTATACCTTGCACGGGAAAAGCTAAAGTATATGTGACTTTAATATTATACTTAATGAAGTATTTATAACTTTAAAAGTTAGGACAAACATACGAATCTATAACTGTAATAGTATACCACAAGGTCAAACGAAAGAATCAATAACTTCAAAAGTTTATATGGAAGAAATATTTTATCTCAACGAAAGCTAAAGTATCCGTGACTATAATATTATACCTCATGGAAAGCTAAAGTATCCGTGACTTTAATATTATACCTCATGGAAAGCTAAAGTATCCGTGACTTTAATATTATACCTCGGGGAAAGCTAAAATATCCGTGACTTTAATATTATACCTCGCACGGGAAAGCTAAAGTATATGTGACTCAAAAAGTATATCTCAAGGAAAGCTAAAGTATCCGTGACTTTAATATTATACTTCAGGGAAAGCTAAAATATCCGTGACTTTAAGAAGTATCCGTGACTTTAATATTATACCTCCTGGAAAGCTAAAGTATTTGTGACTTTAATATTATACTTAATGAAGTATTTATAACTTTAAAAGTTAGGACAAACATACGAATCTATAACTGTAGTAGTATACCACAAGGTCAAACGAAAGAATCAATAACTTCAAAAGTTTATATGGAAGACAAACTGAAGAATCGTTAGTTTTAAGTTAGTATATCCCAAAGGCAAGATAAAGGATCTGTAACTTCAGTAGAATACATCAAGGACTAACCGAATGATATGTAGTTTTAAAAGAATACGTCAAGAGCAAGTTAAAGTATACGATTTTGGACAGAATACCTCAAGATCGAACTAAAGGATCTGTCTGTTGAACAATGTATATCAAGGACAAGCTAAAATATTGGTAACGTTAACAGTATATGTCAAGGTCACGCTGAAAAATTACGTCTCAAGGAAAATCTAAACTGAATTTGTCTTAAATATTGTACTTCAAGGACAAGCTAAAGTATTTGTAACTCTACTAGTATACTTAAATGAAAAGATAACGTATCTCTAATTGGAATATTATACCTGAAAAATAAGCTAAAGTATCCGTAACTTCAATAGTACCCATCAAGGTCAATCTAAAGTATATATATATCTTCGATAAATCTTCAATGACACACTAGAGTACTATAACTTTAATAGTATATCTCAGTGACTAAATAAGGTATCTGTAACTAAAGTATATTTCAAGGACAAGTTAAAGTAGCCGTAATTTTAATAGCACATATCAAGGTCACCTTAAGTTTTTGTTGTATTTGTCGTCAAAGATTTCATACAGATGAAACAGAAGATTATAATAATAATGAGGACTTTGTATAGCGCCTAATCTTTAGAAGCTCGAAGCGCTTTACAACATTAGACAACACCTATAAGATAAAAAACATATGATGATATGATTACAAAAAACAAACACCATGAAATTAGAAAACATTAAAAAAAACATGCTGAGAATATTTAAGGTAGGAAACATTATTAGGTCTTTAAGTTTGTTCTTGCAGTCGAAATAAGTGAGTTTTGAGAGCTCTCTTGAATGTGATCACTGTGTCTTTGGGTCTAAGTTCAGTGGGCAATTCATTCGACGTTGCTGGGCCCTGGTATGCAAAAGAACGCTGTCCATATGACTTTGTTTTCATAGTGGGAATAATGAGTATACGATTGTCAGAAGAGGAGAGTAAGTATCTTGCTGGTGTGTACACATGGGTGAGGTCGGATAGGTATGTTGGACTAGAGTCCGATAGTGAAACGTAGCACAGAGAACAAATGTATGTATTTATTTGATTTATTTATATTTATATTATATTGTATATTATATTTATAAGATGTATTTATGACGGCCTCGTGAAAATCACTCCGCTCTGCGAATGTCGTTATAAAGAAAAACTTTATTTGCTAAAAACACACAAATAGTAAGTATTACATGCCTTCAATTATGCGGGGGCCCCGAGTGGCCGAGTGGTCTAAAGCGCTCTCCGTTACGGATCACTGCCATCTCACCTCTGTCTGCGTGGGTTCGAGTGTCGGATTCGGCCAATGTAGGTATGTGAGAAAGCTTGCCAGTAGCTTCTCGTGCGTCGGTGGTTCTTTCTGGGGTTTTCCCCGGGTTCTTCCTCCACCATTAATACTGGCCGCCATGTATAGCCTATTGTGTGCTGCAACTTTCAATTATATTTGATTGTGGCGGGATTTAAAGAAGGACATTCTGAAACTGTTATTTTTCCCAGATCTGTGCAATGCAGAAGATCTGCAAAAAAAACGGAAATCAGACAAACCTAAAGGAAGATGAAAGAAGATAATAAGTTGTCAGGTCTATTTTTAGTTTTCTACCACAAGGAGTTGTTATGATGGACATATGAGGTTACTTACTTACGGACTTTTAACCACATTAATAAAGGTACATTTTTTGTTAAAAGGGTCCTCTGACCAATAAGACTGCGACACACTTAACGAGTCTCGGATAGCGGGCCTTCTGTCCTAATCGACATCGGTATACATGTCTGACATCCTTGCAGACGGGTTGGATGAATTTACCACCTGCTCAAAGTCAATAATAGCTGATCAGTCTATTGTGCTGTCTGATATGTGATAGGCTTGAAGCTTCTTGGCTAATGTGGGAACAGAGACTTGAGATAGATCGACTGCAGCTTCCATACGTGGAGATAATTGAGTTTTGTCCTGCATCACACGTGTTGAAGTAGTTTAGAGCAATTTGTCACTGGCGCTACCCCTACATTAACCTACACTGGCGCTACCCCTACATTACCCGACACAAAGTTACTAGCCACCAGGATGGGTGTGCTACAAAAAGTGGTGGAAGTCCTTAATTCTGAATATGACCACCAACTGGGAAATCGACCCAGCAGTATAGCAAATAAAATTCATGTTACGTGTCTATTGTATTTTAATTTGAGAAGGAGCCATTTGGAAAGGATCTAATGACAAATTAAAGTTATTCAAATCGCTTAAATGGTATAACAATTATTTATACTTCAACACCTGTCGATTATCAAAGGTGCGATTTTTTTAATCGTAGAGAAATGTACACAAAAGTCTAACAAATTGAATACAAATACATAATCGGTTTTAAAAAAAGCACCTTAATGGGGATAAACATTGCTCTAATTATACCTTGCATGACAAATACGAGCACTAAATTATGAACCTTTACACATTTGTCAGTAAGGCCGTAATTGAAATAAGCGATTTATCTTTCTCAACCAAGATAAAGAGGTTTATGGGCTTTCCAAAACGAATCCGTGATTTTTTATTAATTGGAAAACATACTTATTAGTCACAAATATTACTCAATATCGGTTATTGCAAATCATTCCACACTTATTATCACATAATCTGACAGATTACAAACAAAGACCAGATGATGTATATGTCACATATAAATTCCGACAAGAAGGTCCTCTTTTGAAATAAAAAAGTACAGTGCTAACTTTTACAGTTTAAAAAAAAAACACATCTCATACTGACCGAACTAAAATCATTATAACGACATCGTATCTACGAAGTCCCATAAAAGTACCGATGTTGTACACCTTTGACCAGAAAGAGTTAGTTAACGCTGGTAACTTGACCAATGTTTGACAGATATCCTATATTTCCTACCGCTCCGGTGGCTTAGTGGTTAGAGCGTCCGCCTCGGATGCGGGAGGTCGTGGGTTCGATTCCCGGCCGAGTCATACCAAAGACTTACAAAAACGGTACTAACAACTGCCTCGCTTGGCGCTCAGCTTTAAGAGGTTAGTGTTAGGACTGGTCGGCCCGGTGTCAGGATAATGTGACTGGGTGGGACATCATGCTACATGTCTGCGGCATGATGCCCCAGTGCTAGACATCACTATAAACTGCCACATTGGAGACATCGTAGCGATATGACTGAAAAATTGTTAAAGCTACGTTAAAATCTAAATCACACACACACACCTATATTTCCTCACGATAGAGATGGGCATTGCATACTGAACTGCAAATGCATTAGCCAGGTCCCAGTCAGGTCCATGAGCATGAATGTAAACGGTATCAATAGTAGTTGCATACTATGGAGTGCCTATAAAAAACATTTGAATCAAGGTCACCATGACTGGTTTCTCCTAATGTAATTATTATGCAAAGACAGTTTAACAAGTTGTAGGCAAATGGCCGCACACTCTATACTTAATTATAAATTTATGTTTATAAATATGAATGCATATTGCGTATCAGACTGAAATATGGGTTCTGATAGGCTTGAATGGGCATAAATAGTAAGTTCTGATACGGCTTGAATGACACGAATAGTACGTTCTGATACGACTTGACTGGGTACATATATTATATCACAAATGTCTAAGTTACTTTGTATTACAGAGATTGGCATCTCAGTCAAGACTCCACTAAAGAGCACTGGACAATCGTTCACATAATATTAACATTTTATGAACATACATTTTACATGTGGAACGTCCTGCGGTACAGAAGTATATTCATCAACTTCCAGGTGCTTGTGAGATATATTTTCTGAAAGGCACGGTGGAAGAAAACAGCAAATATCTGTCGACCACATCTTTACGTTTCTCCTTTCATTGTGCACATTTTCTTCGTCAGAAATGACGGAACCGTCGTCAGAGCCCACAACTGTTTTGAATATCAATAGTACTGGTCACATTTAAAAACAAATGATTTGAAAACGTCAACCTTAGTGAAAAGGTCAACGACTACAGTTTGCTCAGAATATTGTAAAATTACAAATGTGCAGAAAAATGGGACAAAATGGAAACCATGCCTGATTATATTTCTATCCTCACCATTTTCACGAATATCATTGAATATCCACAAAACGTTCCAATTATCGGTGCCTATGGTGGCGGAGTGATCTAAGGCGCATGTCTTTGTCGATCACTCACATCTTACCTCTGTTAGCGGGGTTCGAATCTCGACTCTGTCAGCGTGGGTGTGTGAGTTAACTTGCCACATGGGTCGATTGTTCTTGCTGTGGTCTTCCTCCACCAAATATACATGCCGCCATGTATTGCGTTAAACCCACAAAACCATTCAAGTTATAATTTAAAGAATGTACCACAAGGGCCCTGCATATGGAACATAAAAGAACAATATGGACATTATAGATTATTTCCCATCCTGATCGTTGAATGTCAACCATCTTGATTTCTTATGTTCAGAATTAGGGTTTTCTTTATATTAAAGAAGAAAAATCAAATTTTAAGATAAACCTGAAATTGTATCGCGTACGTATCTGATAAAAACAGATATGTAGTTGCATTTATTTTTCTAACCTGATTTGGGCGAACTGTTACGCGAGAATGCCTTTTCCTCCACATATTCTAGGTAGCTGATAAATACTGGTTTTAACGATGGCTGCCGCCCTTGTATTTCAGTACAAAGAGATGTCCCAGTACTTGTGATTTACCTTGGAATATTATTGAACCCTGTATCAGGCATGAAGATGTTGAGCAAAATCAGGTCAACCACCAGAATGTTGAACAAAATTCCTGCATCAGGTCAGGCATCAAGATGTTGAGCAAACGCCCTGTATCAGGTTATGCGCCGATATGTTGACCACAAACCTTGTATCAAGTCAGCCTCTGAAATGTTGACCCAAACCCTGTATCAGGTTAGGCACCAAGACGTTGAACATAAGATCTGTATTAGGTCAGGCACCAAGATGTTCAGCATAAGCTCTTGTTGACATACCAGAGAGTACAGATCAATTTCAGTGACCTATGACCGTACAAATGTATTTGACAGGAATTTTTTCCTTCTGTTTACGATTGAAGATGAGACGTGTTCGCTTTTATTTCTTTAAACAATAATGAGGTTTTAAAGACATAAATGTTTATATACGTATCGATTTTCTTCTGAACATCGTTTTAATTGCACCTACTTCACCTTGACAATGTCGCAAACCGCTCTCGGCGAGTCTGGTAACAGTGAGTGTACGCTGTTCAAGAAAGATGTACAGTTGTTGTTACGTTTACATCAAACGTCGATAAATAATATCGTCAGGGGTACCCGATGTGACACTGTGATGCTAATGATGTGTAAAACGATTCCGAGAAAGACTAAACCTGACTGACCTTAGAAGTACAGATAGACGAAAGAATGGGAAAGACCGTAGACTGACAAGACCGTTGTTGGCAACATTATCATGCTTTATTGTGTGTGACGACTCCACAATTTTATTCACCTTCACAATGATTACAATGAAATTCTTAGATAACGATGACATAAAATTTAACACACGCACACACACATGCACGTACGCATTGTCGTTTGATGGTATGTGAATAAGATATAATGCTTGATTTTCAAACGTAAAGTTATCTCCGATGATCAGTGTAAAGTATTCATAAAACAGTAAATCCATAAAGAGTCTCTTGCTAATTGTTTTATGGCATAACTTCATCTATAAAATGATTTTTTAAAAATAGAACAATTTACGGATTCAAAATGTTTTCTCTCGTGCATGGTACAGTGGTAACTGTTAAGATGAAGCGGTTCATAAATATATTAAAAAAAAAAAACGTTACGGAAAACGGTAGTTGGAATGCTTTATCTTCTCAATGTGTATGCTGGAAATGTCACCAGAGGGATTCCCATTGCGATATATGTCGTATGATCACGCTTTATTATAAAGAACAAAAAAATAAAAAAAACGATACAAAATTAAATATCAGAGCAGCCCATAACTTCACCTGTTTCATGTTGGAATGCACAAGTGCAACCCTGTAAAATCCCAACTATTTTAGATCTGTAACTAGATATTGTAAGAGAAATTACCATCTTAGCGTGTACATCTCCACTCACAAATCCACTGAAAAATCGTGAAACAATAAAACCGATTTGGAATTTTCACTCTGATATAACCATTTTTGTCCGTGACGTCTTGTAAGTTAAAGATGTGACAAGTATGTCGACATATACTCGACTGCGTTTGATGGAGCCATAAAAGAACTGTCTACATTAAAATAAATTGCCACCAATGAATTAAACGATCATTAGTGTATCTCCTCCGAAACCAACCGGTACATCCGTGTTGCCACCGTGAAAGACGATACGTTCCATTTTTTATACGACTTCTCACTTATTAATGCTAATGACATTACGGTGTTTGTAGTACAGTATGTAAGACACCAGTTACATAGAGACGCAGCTGAAAGTGGGTGCTGCTACATAGCTTAATGGTTACCCAAAATGATTTTAGATCTGAGATCAAAGCTAAGATGTTACCGTCAACTCGATTGACGTGGATCTGGACCAATTGAATCAGCATGAACTCGCTGCTCTAGGTCAAACCTGCTTGCGATCGTGGTGATTAGAACCGCCAGTTGATAGGGTACACTGATTGTAAGATTTAATTGCCTGAGACTGTGATAGATGAGACCTGCCAGTTTCATAATGTATGTCTCCTTTAAGTCAATGGGAAAAACCATCCGATCACTATCTTTTATCCTTATTAAATATTGTATAAACATCCGCCGGCTAACAGCGTATTCACTGTGATAATGGAATCATGCTGAAATATTAAGGCGTACTTCAAGCTTGGCACCATGACTTGCATTAAAAATGTAGTTCATCGTTGGTACTTTGTATACATATTACTGATACACTTCGTTCAAGGACATAAACATACATACGCATACACGCACGCACTCAAACACACACACACAAGCGCACATACAGAATAGGAGGACACCGTTATGGATATTTAGAGTAAGGCTTGATCCTGAAAGGAAGATGTTACACGATATTCCATGCTTACTCTAACTTTCGTTCAAATAATAAAACTCCTAGGTTGGTCACAAGCTATCATACCTGTGCCGAAGTTCCTGTTCCTTTGGCTCTAAAAGGCAATCGGTTAGAACACTCGAAGCGTTCTTCATAATCTCCATAATTTGGTCGTATTTGAAGAATCAGATGAAATGATTACACGACGTTCTATTTAAATTGTTTTGGCATGAGTCGATCTATCTCACACGTCTTTGGGCTTGTCGGTTTGATTTTAACCCTAGCGCCTCACGGTAATCACGTTTCCCTCCCCCAATGTGAACCAAAAATCAAGTTTTGCTGAAGAGGAGGAACAAATCGTCAAATCTTTTGTCAGTCAGGTTACGTTCTGCTTAATTAGGTCCCTGGAACTGACAGATAAATATTTAAGTAAATTTTTTCGACAGGAACAAATGTCGAAAAATTACCTCTGAAATTATAAAACCGAAATGTAAAAATAATAAATTAGATCGAACGGTCTTGCTACTTTTAAGAACCAAATCGGAGCACTTCCTCTGATCATAAGATTAGTGCTTTGTTACTCAGCTGATTTGTTTCTATGATGACATATTTCAGTTTAGAACGCAGATGGGTTGTGTTCCCATCATGTTTGCAAGAATAAATCATTTGGCTTGGAAAGTTCATTAAAGTAGCCCGTGGTCTTTGTTGTCTTAAAGGTAACGCGTATAGCTAATCAAAGTATTCATTACAAAAGTGAATGATGAAAAGTAACTTTTTGGTCTCAGTTTGTTGGATTCTAAACTCTTTCATCAATGTGTGATGAGCATTTACACTATTTTTGACCGGGTCAGTAGAGCTGCGTTCTTTATGATCATCAAACTTGCAAATGAACTGATGACATGGTATTTGAATAATGAATCGAGTAAAACTAAAGATTAGATCAAGTCACGTATATCAAAACCACATGCGCATTTTGATCCATATTTAGATAAAATTCTAGACTATCGCCAACTTTCCACCAAAAAGATTAAAATAAGGAAGACCAGTAGCACTAAAGAGTCAGTAACCGTGCCTGACCTATACAAAAAACTCTCCCTCGCATATTGCAAATAGATTCCTATTACCTTAATAATTTCACTCCAGTTGATAGAGATGCAAAAGGAACGCTGTTTCATTTGTCATTGGTGGATTTTCATTTGAGCGAACATGAAATATCTTCACTAGACTGTTTCCATCACTATTTCATACCATAATATTGAGCCTTAACAACGCAAATGAACACAGTCAAGAGGCTGTCAAAATTATTCAAACCTATATTGTCCATAACAAATTAACTCGGCGATTTTAGTCCAATAGGTTAATTTTTAATAATAATAATAATAATAATAATAATAATAATAATAATAATATTGTTATTATTATTATTATTATTATTATTATTGCTAAAAAAATTAGATCCAGAGATAGTCCGCCATCATTAACCAGTCTGAGTTTAAGAATGAACTCAACTCCTATTTCTACTACCCATAATACAGGAAAAAATCGTCAAAATGTTGTTCACTGAATCGTTCGTAACATAGTAATCGAAGATGATTTTTTTCGCATAAAAATCACCATTACCTTCTACTTGACAGTTGCATATGTTAAGCTTAATACCTAGTCCAGTAACGTTATTTGATGAATATGACCCGTCACTCAAACTGCATGGTCCAATACAAGATGTACTGCTTTTCGCCTAGTCTCTTCCGTAAAATGTAAAGCGGCAATATCCACCTCGTATTGTCTAAACAGAGCAGAAATCTTATTCATCATCGAATCGTGCAATCGATGCATGCGTCTATGATCACGTGACATTTATATACAATTAAAAATGCAAATTTACGTCAAATAAATTATTTCATTACTTATATAGTTAAAGTTGATAACGTGTTTAACCACGATAAATTATATTGAATTCAGTCGCTGAACGGAACTTTGTCATCTGTAAAAAAAAAGCTATGGTTAAATTAATGTTTCCAAATATAATAATAGTATTTCGAACCTGGTTTTCTTTTCTTTTCATTTCATATGAGAATATTTACGACTCACTGAGTAAAAAGCATACCTGGTCATCCATAGTGGATCCTTCTTTCTACAGTTTTAAGATGGTCCACGAGAGTGGACAGATTAAAATTATGTTAGTACACCATCCGTTAGATTACAAGGCGAGACGATTTATTCAGAAGATATGTCACATCAAAGTCGCTGCAATTGGTAATATATCGCCTCGAAACGAATGTAGTAGTGTTTTCTAAACAGCTAGCCTGATGTCTAGGGTTGATTGGCATGTTTCGAAATAGCATTGAAGACCATGGCTATACCGTTCATTTATGTGTCTGTATGTAAGAATGTCCAAAGTATAGATCTAAACTACATTATTAGTAATTTGATGCTTCTTTTTGCGGGCAGAACAAGGTGTAACAATTCTGGTCTTTTTCGCCTCCTCAAATCTTTATTCAGCCAATACAGGTAGAAAACTGGTTTACATAAAGTGTTATAAAAACATATCAAAACTTAACCTCACAGCAGAAGTCACGAGTCCCTAGTAATCTGCATTAACTTGCTTGTAGTAAAGGATAAATAAATGGGGCTCTGATTAGTAATGTACATGAATTACTTTCAAAGAAACTACTACCTCCACAAAACAAGATGCTGTTTTGTTTTTTTAATTCATTAATGCAACCTATCTCATTTCCCTCGCCGCGAAGAGCCCACACAATTTTCGTTCAAGATGGAATTTGGGCCCGAGACATCCTCGGCTCCGGACTTGATGCACGACTACGGAGACTATACACAGTGTTGTTGACAACTACTCTATTTTACAAGGGCTGTGAGACAGATGTCTTGCCATTTGAAACCGTATTCAAACATCAAGGCCTGGCTGGTTGTTGTAAATGCCCAGATGATGAACTTTTACTTTTTTATGGTAATGTTAGGTCACTGGAGTCACAGATTTACTGACAATCTGAGCAAAACGTATACGACACACGGTACTATTGGTATGGAAAAATGGGAACCAGCATGGAAATAGGTGAACATAAATAGAGTATATATGGGTTAGGCTGACCAGGATTGGTTAATAATGTTAGTTATGTTGTAGGAAAAAGAATCTTTTGAGAGCTTATCCTTGTTGTAAGTGATTTTTTTTTAGAGACATTGTTTATTGATGGAATTTCAGTCCTTTAGTAGTCTTGAGTTTGGAACAATCATTACTAAAATTAGCACCTGACTCTTTGGTGCGGAATTGAAAGCACGTGTTTTACACATGCATATCCAGAAAATGCCGCGGCTCATTTCCTTTCCTCAACACAGAAACTGATATATAAGTTTCACGTATACTGATAAATATATGTTTGATCATGAGCACTCAAAATTTAAAGTTACTGAATTTTTAATATCATGGTGTTTGCATAGGTTTACTGTGGGAACTGAATTAGTACCGTGAGTCCTATAACGCCAGTATTTGTCAGCACTTAAATCCTACCGTACTACTCGCTTATAAGTTGAGTCAAACTGCAAACAACAATAACCCTAATCTGCATTAGTATAATGCGCCTGCAGATAAGGGTCAATCTTGTTTGTTCTACTGATTACTCTTAACAAACTGCACAGGCCCAGATCTGCTGTATGCGACGGTATGTCTGGGTCTGTGCAGTTTGTAGTTGGACCTGGCTTATAAATAAGTGAGTGACAGTCTGAAGAAAAACCTTATGACACCAGGGTATGTCATCGGTGGAAGGGCAGAGACTCGCGGCAGGGACTTACTTCACAATTTCTTCAAGCGTGTGTGTGATTTGGATTTTTAACGTTGCTTTAACAATTTTTCAGTCATATCGCTTCGATGTCTACAGTGTGACAGTTTATAGTGATGTCTAGCACTGGGGCATCATGCCGCAGACATGTAGCACGATGTCCCACCCAGTCACATTATCCTGACACCAGGCCGACCAGTCCTAACACCAACCTCTTAATGCCAAAGCGAGGTAGATATTTGTACCATTTTTATACGTCTTTCGTATGACTCGGCCGGGGGGGGGGGGGGCCAAGGACGTTTATATATGACAATGATATTTGATATTTTGACAGTGATTGAAAAGTGAATGAACATTGCAAAAGTTTTTGAAACACCGTGTTATAAAAATTAAAAAAAATTAATAATAAAAATTCAGATTTAAATAAAAAAAGAAAAGAAATTATAGTTGGGATATATGTAGTGAATTGAAATTAAGCAATATGTACAATTTTACCTAACTTTCAGATAAGACACAAATGCGGGGTCGAAATGGTTTTGTTTTGCTAGTTAAAAAAAACTTATTTGAATCCAACAATTCAGATATATATCAGACATAAATAGTTTTTACAATTTCCTGGAAACGATAAGTAATACTCTGGATTGCTTTATTTTTGCAAACTTTTCCGAGGAGCATGTTTCTCACCCCACCCGCATCACTTCGCATCTAACGGCCATACCATTGTAAAATGCCGGCAACGGGTTTGTATCCAGGCTGACACATCTCATCTATCGTTTACTACTGAATGTAAAAGTTTAGTCTATAAATACCTCACCTTCATGATTCTCTTTCCCTCCACTTTTGATTATAATTTTCCATAATAACCCATTTATATGTCTTATATGCTAAACTAAAGTCTCTGTCTATTGTTGCCGCTCGTACAAACCCACCCACTGATAGCAATCTTGAAAACAGGACTAGTTTGTATGTTGTTTGATTGAATCAGAACCACAGTGTTATCCTATTCTAGAGCCCTCGAAAGGCCTGATGACGATTTGGTATCGGCCTTTCCTGTCTTGACATTGTGGCTTGCAGAACATAGGCCGGGCTTTCAATACGTTTATTTCAATGAATGTCAACCCTAGGAAAGCTTTCATCTTGAACACGTGCACGCAGCCTTGTCTATAAAATGTCATACAAAACATGTCTCAAACTACGTCTGCTTAAACGCCTGGGGTTGACAGCAACGCTTGTGGTCTGATGTTTCTTATCGGTATTTTCTAGTATTTGCTAAGACTTCTTCATCACAGGTGTGTATAACTTGAGAACAAACATAGCGTGTTGTATGGAAATACTGTATCATCACACCTGATACTTCGATAGTTTTCGTTATGTTGACAATTGGTAATATGTGGATTTTATAAACCCCAACTTGAATGGGCATGAGGCGGATAGAAATAGATAAAGTAAATATAATTTATGTCAACCACAATAGTAATAGTAGACCCAGTTTTGACTAGAGAAAAGAAACCCATTAGACGCCAAATTCATATTGAGATATGACATAATGTTGACAAGAACCTTGAGTGAAAGATCACGGCAGGCTACAGCCTTCTTAAAACAGAGTATGTAAACTTAGAGGCGGGGAGCAAAATACAAGGAAAACGAGCAGTGGGCACAACAATTAAATGCTGCAGAACATCTGCACGACCATTGTGACTTGTCGTGACACGTGACACACGCAAGACGTGCATTCTACGTTCATTGTTCAAAACAAGATTAAGTATAATTAATAATAAATGGTCTTCATCGACACCGATGGACGAACTTCATCAAGTATAATTAAGGGGTTTAAACATGACTCCCAAATGTACCGATTTTCAGCCCACCAACAGTTCCGACTAGCAATCGGAAAATATGTAGGGCCACTGTTTGGATATAATGCTATCATCTGGAACTCAGAGAGTATTCTCTCTCTCTCTCTCTCTCTCTCTCTCTCTCTCTCACACACACACACACACACACACACACACACACGGTAAAATAATGTAAAAGGTAGCGATAAAACACGTGTTAGTCGCTAGCTAAATGTTGCATTGAGTTTAACTAGCAGGATCGTAATCGCTTGAAAAACATGGCTTTATGGAGGATGTGGTAACGTTTTCATGATATACTCCTCCAGAAAGTCTTGCAAGACGGTGGATTTATGAGCCGGCGCGTTGTCATGGTGTCGATGGATAACATGAGTACCAGTGCGGTTAGGAGTGGTTCGGTAGTGTTCAACAACTTTTAGCAACAATTTGGAGTCATAAAATGTCTTGATTCACGTACAGGCACGTGCATGAATTGGTCTTTAGCATTGAAAAACAGTGCGCATATAACTCTCTGGACAGTCAGACTACCTCAAACGAGTTGTGGTCTCTGATCGTTTTTCAAATCCCGAGTCGAGTTCCAAAACGTAAATGCATGTTTCATTACCTATGACAAACTCAAAATAATATATCACGTCACTCTTTTGATATTTGGCGAGTAGGTTTTTGGCGATTTCAACCAAAGTCTGTTGTTAGCCGTCAACAAATGCTAGACCTTTCTGAGCTTCAATTGATTCTTCAATGGGTTTAAAACAGCTGGCTCAATAATGCTCGTGACAATGTAAGTATCGTCCCCTGTGTTTATAGCATCTTTATCAATTACCCGTTTTACAACAGCCACTTCATCAATCGCAGACAACAGCTCTCTCAGAACACGAGTCATTTTCCCCAGATTGAAAACAATACAACCACACCAGAATGGTAGGATGTAAGAAGGTACATCTGTTGTTGTTGTTGTTGTTGTTGTAGGGTTTAACGCCATTTTTCAGCACACGATAGGCTATACATGGCGGCCAGTATTAATGGTGGAGGAAGAACCTGGGAAAACCCCGGAAAGAACCACCGACCCTCGAGAAGCTACTGGCAAGCTTTCTCACATACCCACATTGGCCGAATCCGAGACTCGAACCTACGCAGACAGAGGTTAGATGGCAGTGATCCGTAACGGAGAGCGCTTTAGACCACTCGGCCAAGGTACATCTGTAAACTTATTCCAAGTTGGCTTTGAAATATGTCACAAAGTGTCCTCTTTGCTCCGTAGCAGAATTATTCTCATTCACCGACTTTGTTATGTACTGGAATTTACCTATGCTACCTTCTGTGTATTTATCTGCACTTTTGATATAACAATATTTTGTGCATCTATCGGTATTAAATGTATTGACAGGTTGAAAGAAATACAAAAGTACATTGTGAATGTGAGTGTGTATATGTATGTGTGTGTGTGTGTGTGAGAGAGAGAGAGAGAGAGAGAGAGAGATTTAATGAAACTTTAACAATTTTAGTCATATCGCAACTATGTCTGCAGTCGCAGTTTATAGTGGTGTCGTAGTTTATAGTGATGTCTGGCACTGGGGCATCGTGCCGCAAATATGTAGCATAAACACCCACCCATCACGTTATCCTGACACCATTTGTTGTTGTTGAGTTTAATTATAGTAGCGTTCGCACAATTGTGCATGTGCCACTTTTTTCTGACTGCACCGCAGCCTGCTAGTTGTTCCTGGGGAAGGGGATGGTGCCACCTCCCCCAGGCTTTTATGGATTCAAGGAACCCTGAAAGTTTGGCCTCAATCTGTGGGTCCATAAAGGTCCCTACAGTTGAATGGTTGGCTGTCATTAGTGGGAAGGAGAGCTCGGGAACGGTCCTGCTTGCTTTACATCGCTGGTTTCTTGTCGCATTTGCCTGTTGTTTTTTTTTTGTTTTTTTTTTCTTCAAAATGTTCTAAAAGGAGGGGGGATGTTCTATGCTGTTTATAGAGGTTCTTAGTAGATATCATGTATGAAGAGAGATTTTCAAGGTTATTATGGGATTACTAGTCGAGGAGTTTAGGGTGTGTTTCCTACGTTATGTTATTTATAAGTTTTTAGATATTACCTCTTTAAGTTATTTATTAATTGATGTTTTTAGAGATTGAATGTTATTTATACTTTATTTAGCAAGAGACCGGAGTCCTAGCCGATTACACGGTTCGTTAAGGACATCTAGGACAGGAATCCTAGCTGATTACTCGGTTCGTTAAGGACATCTAGGACATCTGGGTATGTGTGTGGTGATCCAATCTCTTTTTGGTTTTTGATAAATATGTTCCGAGTGGGTTGATATTTTGGGCATATATTGAATACGTGGTGTAGATCTTCGGTGGTGTGGCAATTAAAGCAGTTAATGGTTGCTGGTTTGGGTCCTATAAACCTTCCAAAACTGCTTGCTAGTTTAGTTTTTCCAGTTATTATCCTGTTCATGGTTTTCTGTTCTAAATAGGTACCCTTAGGTAGCTGTATGTTCCTACCTACGATATTTTGGGTTTCATGGTGCTCTTTACCTTTTGTGGAGGAGTTCCAAAAATCTTGTCATGTTTGGTCTATATATGTTTGTGCGAAGCTTATTGCTTCTGTAGAGCTATAGTTAAGCTTGATAGAGTTTTGATCTCCTAGTTTGGTTTGTGCAACTTTGTCTGCTGTTTCGTTGCCAGAGATTCCAATGTGCGACGGTATCCACATGAGCTCGACTAATTGATGTGCTGTGGTGATATCGTCGATTAATTGGCATGCTCTGTCGAGGAATTGTTCCCTAGAGTGTGTATTGCGATTTTGGATCGATTTGATAACGCTTAGGGAATCGCTTATAATGACTGCTTTAGGTATTTGGTTGTCTTTGATCCATTGTAGTGATTCAAGTATAGCCCAGAATTCAGTGGTGTAAATGGAGCAATAGTCAGGTAATCTGGATCCCGTTTGTATATCGAATTCAGGGATGACTATTGCTGCTACTGTTCTTGGTGGGTTGTTTGTTTTTGATCCATCAGTATATATTTAACATAGTCCGGGTATTTTTGGTTGATTTCGTTTACCAGTACAGGTTTTAGTAAGTTTTCTTGTCCTTCTTTATTGCCTAATTTGGTAGCTTCAATGTTAATCCTTGGTGGTTTTTGTAACCATGGTGATTTGTTCTGTTCTGTATTGTTTGTTGCCTGTTTTTTTAGTAGAGGTATCTTTTCTCTTAGTTCAAGGATTACTTTGCCACTTGGTGTGATAGGTATGATTTTGGGTTTGAAGACAACTTTACACTTATTTATAGCTATTTTGGTGGGATGGTTGTCTGAGTGGGTATCTAATCGAATGGAGTATCGGAGGAGCAGTTCTTGCCTACGTAATTTTAAGGGTAGTTCTCCTGTTAGTGTTTGTAGTTCTTCTAATGATATTGAGGGGAGTGTTCCTGTGCATAATAGCAAGGTTTTTCTCTGGATAGTGTTAAGTTTTTGTAGTACAGGTTGCTTAGCCGAGTTATATGCTTGGCAACCGTAATCCAGTTTTGATCTAATTAGGCTTTTATATATCGTGAGGAGGGTTTCCTGGTTGGATCCCCAGTCAGTCCCTGTGATGTTCCTGAGTAAATTGAGATCTTTGTTACAATTCTGGGTGAGTTGTTCAATGTGCTGTTTCCATGTGAGGTGGTTGTCAAAGAACATTCCTAGGAATTTTACTACTGTTACGTATTTGATTAATTGATTTTGTATATAGAAGTTTGGATAGAGCAGGTTGTTATTTCGTTTGGGGGTGAATATGATTGCCACAGTTTTTTCATGAGATATTTTGAAACCCCATTTGTCCGCCCATCTCCCTATGTTGTCTAGGCTCTGCTGGATTTCTTTAACTACTGTGTTATTGGCAGGATTTCCATTCCTCCTTATGCCACTATCATCTGCAAATTGTGACACCATTCTGACCAGTTATAACGTTAATCTCTTAACGCTGAGCCCAAGCGAGACAGCTGCTAGTACCAATTTTTTAAGTCTCTTTATGACTGAGCCGGGGTTCGAACCCGCGACCTCCCGCATTTGAGGCGGACGTTCTAACCACTTAGGCCACCGGCGCGGTCCACCTTTCGACAATTGAGAAATACAAAACAATATACAATTAATATAGGAAGATGCGTGTAACAAAATTAATGATCATATTAATTATAGACCACCTTTCCAGTGGATAATTTGTATAAATGCAAACTTGTTCGGTGCACAAACTGTACGAAGAAACTATAACATCATAAAAAAGACATTCTTGTATAACTAGAAATTCATACTAATTCATTTTAAATATATTTGACTTAATACATATTTCAAGATCACTGATTTGATAAGCAGAGTTATGAAATAGAATTTAATTTAATAACTCTAATATATTTACACAAATGCGTGAGTTTGTTTTTCTGTGAATTCAAACAAAACACTGACATTAGAAATTTTGAAATACTTTGTCTACCATAGAATTGCTTTCTTAAAATAGTATTCCCTGTTCTTAGGACTAACTGCAGTTAAACATAAAGTGAAACTCGACACCAACATCATTTCTACTGCAGACAGTACGCAATCTTTACTCACTAGTGGTATTCATCTATTTTTATGATTTTTGTTGGTCAAAGATGGTTTGAAATTCTAAATTTAGGGTGAATAATTCGTTGGTTGTCAAGCAGAGAAAATAAATTTTCCTCAAAATCCTCTTTTGCTTGAAGCGACTATAAGTAGTTTCCTTATTCGACGACTTTTTATCGCTATCGCATGTTTAGATAGCATAGTTTGGTTCTTTATGGTTTGTATTAACTGCTTGTTTATCAGTAGAAAGATAGATACGCATTATATCCACATTCACGAATTATAGATTTTACACAATTTAATCAGTGATACATATTGCTTGTATTCCTTATATCATATATTATTTATTAATGTTATATGCATCTTTCTTTGTTTTCTTTCAATCAACACCAAATTTAAACAAAATTTGTTTTAACCTGAACTACAAGTGGTTTTCTCTTTGGTTCACGGTAATACGTATATATTTTTTTAATTGTCTGACCCCCCCCCCCCCGAATCCATGATCCTAATAATAGAATATGTGTCATCATGCTGTCAATTTACTGATTTATACAATAAAATAGGTACTATAGTGCTATCAATTCTCTGATTCATACAATAAAATAGGTACTATAGTGCTATCAATTCTCTGATTCATACAATAAAATAGGTCATATAGTGCTATCAATTCTCTGATTCATAAAGTAAAACAGGTACTATAGTGCTATCAATTCACTGATCCATACAATAGAAGAGGTACTATAGTGTTGTCAATTCATTGATCCATACAATACAATAGACACTATAGTGATATCGATTCACTGATCTGTACAATACAATAGGTACTACAGTGCTATCAATTTTCAGATCCATACAATAAAATAGGTACTGTAGTGCTATCAATTCTCTGATTCATACAATACAATAGGCACTATAGTGCTATCGATTCACTGACCCGTACAATACAATAGCTACTATAGTGCTATCAATTCACTGATTCATACAATACAATAGGCACTATAGTGCTATCAATTCACTGATCCATACAATATAATATGTATTTTAGTGCTATCAGTTCTCTGATCCATACAATAGAATATGTACTATAGTGCTATCAATTCTCTGATCCATACAATAGAATAGACACTCTAATGCTACCAATTCTCTGATCCATACAATAGAATAGACACTATAGTGCTATCAATTCTCTGATCCATACAATAGAATAGGCACTCTAATGCTACCAATTCTCTGATCCATACAACAGAATATGTAATATAGTGCTATAAATTCTCTGATCCATACACTAGACTAGTCACTATAGTGCTATCAATTCTCTGATCCATACAATAAAATAGGCAATATAGTGCTGTCAATTCTTTGATCCATACAATAGGCACTATAGTGCTATAATTTCTCTGATCCATACAATAGAATAGGCACTATAGTGCTATTTGACTGGTTAAAATTCATAATAAGTTTGTTCAACAAGAATACAAAAATGTTATCTTTTGATACGTTTGCTTCTTTGTCTTGGAAAATCTTTCAGTTCTGCTAAGAACTCCAACATAATTGTATTCACAGGAGTCGTCCAATTGCAAACACTTTTTTTTAAACGAAATTAATTAGTTTGAAGAATGTTTACCTATTGTTAATACTTTACTTTTGCCAGAGTTAACGTTGAGTTTACAAATATCACAGTATTTGTTACAAGTATTGATCATAAAATGAACATTCGCTGATTATTGGCAGGATGAACCGAATCATTTGCACACCAAAGATTATCGGTAAGAAGAACCGTATCGTCTGCACCCCGAAGATTCTCGGCAAGAAGAACGTATCGTCTCCATACCAAAGATTATCGGTATGAAGAACAGTATTATCTGCATTTCAAAGGAAAAGCGATTTGAGATATCGAATAATTTCTTCATCTGGTATTTGCAATTTAATACCATTACAGTTTTTAGATCCAAAATAATCTTGAAGATCGTTCAGATATAGTGACAATAGTGGTGGGGAAAGATTTATATCGCGACGAACTCGTTTCGTACAAGGAAAGAAAATACAAAACAATCCCATTAGCGTTTATACATGATTTTGTTGTTGTTGTTGTAGGGTTTAACACCATTTTTCAGCACATGATAGGCTATACATGGCGGCCAGTATTAATTGTGGAGGAAGAACCCGGGAAAACCCCGGAAAGAACCATCGACCCACGAGAAGCTAATGGCAAGCTTTTTCACATACCCACATTAGCCGAATCTGACTCGAGAACCCACGCAGACAGAGGTGAGATGGCAGTGATCCGTAACGGAGAGCGCTTTAGACCACTCGGCCAATCGGGGCCCCTTTTGATTTTCTATCATTGTACATATAAGATATGACATTCATTAACAATCCAGTTATATATATATATATATATATATATATATATATATATATATATATATATATATATATATATATATATATATATATATATATATATATATATATATATATATATATTGTAAGCATGATTTAAGATTAAGACTCGTTCAAGCATTTAAAGTGAACGTAACATAGTGCATATTTGTGCTTAAAATGCGATGTAGTCCACGGTATCGAAAATTACATCTTGCCCCATGTCTATTTTGCTGATACAACGCTATGGTATGGCATTGTATGTTCATTGTCTATTTCAATGATACAACGCGGTGGTATGGCATTGTATCTTTGGTGGATATTACAATGATAGGACTCAATGAAATAACAGTGTATGTTCGATGTCCATTACATTGACACAACTCAGTGGTATGGCCTTGTATGTTCGACGCCATGAGCGGCACTTGCACAGTGATTAAGGCGCTGGACATATGACTAGAAGGGCGCAGGGTCGATTCACACCATTTGATCATCCTCAAAAGGGCCATTGTCAAGTGTTCTTGCGCAAGGTATTTTAGTCTACTTGCCTCAGCATGATATAGCTTTCCAAGTGCTGCTGTCCTGCTAAACACTCAAAATACCAAACCAAACGTGTTCGATGCCAAAACGATCTTGAGTTACATACCAAACAACTGTACACTGGTCCGTTGTCGAAAAAGATCCGATTGCTCACAAAGCAAAATGTGTTTCAGAGTTTAATTACTCCGACAGATTTTCATCTTGTCTCTCAATTTGTATCATGGCTACCTGCAATGTGATCTTTGGTAAAGAAATGATATTCAGTGACAATACATTAGAGAGGATGAGACTAAAGAACACATTTGGTCTATTTGTATGGTCTGATATGGGCACAATGAATAAGATGCAATACTAAGACCCATCCCTGCGTGTGCGGATCGTTTTATTTTGTGTGCAAACAATAAAAAAAAAGGAAGAATTAATCTGCAAAAGGGAAAGGACTGCCTGTAAACTAGTTATAAGCTGACCAAAAACTATAATTAGATTTGATTCGTATACACGCATACATACGCGTGTGTGAAAGAGAATGACACCGATGTAATCAAACACGTAAGAGATGTACAATTCATTATGTGTGGGATATATCACTGGTATAACAACTGATTCAGGCGAGACGCCATCATTACACCAAGAATTCACAACATTCGAACCTACTGTGTACATTTTCACAACCGCGTGAACTGAACATTTGTAGTGTGTGCTGTGTTCTGGGTGCCTTATTGGCAACTTGCGTGACACGACTGTTACAGCAGTGTTGTGCATGGTAAGAAAATCT